>CM051031.1:62699893-63002393 GCA_027627225.1 Congeria kusceri | reverse complement strand
TCTTTCTACGCTGTCAGCGTTTTGATTAATTAATGCTAACAACATTTCCATTACTTTGGTATGGCTTAAATTGAAACAATCGTGTGTTCTTTACAAAACAAAGCTGAAAATAAGAATACCGTGATGACTATAATATGTACTATTTGATTATTTCGTACATGTGCGATGTAACTAAGAAACATGAGCTGTTTGTAACAGTTGTTCCCCCCTGGTGGTTAAAAATAATCTTTAAAATATCAAGTTTGGTGATGATCGGAAGAGAACTGTTGGGCATATCGAGTGGAAACTGCTAAAAAGGCTTGCTTTAGATCAATTAAGTACCATAAATCTGCAGTCCCTGGCCTTCTTTGGTTGACCATCGAACTTGGCTAAGATATTATAACCTCAAAAATTTTCCTTAAGTTTGGTAACGATCGGATGAAAACTGTTTGATGTAGATAGCAGAAACAGCTATACAGGCTAATTTTAGATAAATCGAGGGCCATAACTCAATAATTCCTTGGGCGATTTGGCCGAGTATCCAACTTGGCCGAGATGTTATGCCCACTAACATTTTCAGCAAGATTAGTGAAGATCGGATGAAAACTGTTGGACTTAGAGAGTGGAAGCTGCTAAAAAGGCCAATTTTAGATAATTCAAGGGTCATAACTAAACAATTTCTGGAGCGATTTGGCTGATTATCAAACTTGGCCGGGATATTATGCCTATAAACATTTTCATGAAGTTTGGTTAAGATCGGATGAACGCTATTTGGCATAGAGAGCGGAAATGAAAGTGGTCTTCCGACCGACAGACCGACCGACCGACATTAGCAAACCAATATACCCTGTCATCTTCGATGGGGGCATGATGATTAACAAGACATAGTTGTTTTTTTTTAATCACACCAACACGTCCGAACGCTTGTAACCAGCGCTAACGTGTCAGTGGCGTGCCTACGGTTGAATCTGCGATACGCACTTATGCTGGTGCTGGTGGTGGTGGTGGGTACAGGGACATGTTCCTGAATCGTTTTCATTTTAGAATGGCGAAATGTTATGTACAGGGTAGGGTGCTACATGTAGTATTAAAACGCACTGCATTTTTTAAGTACACGTTAAACATTTAGCACGTTTAACAAAAAAATATATATCCCGTTTCCAACACGACATTTTGCATGATTTTTAATACAGGGCTTTACACAAATTTACATAGGTTCAAGTTTTTAAAAAGGCGTACCTCATTAAGATGAGGTTTCATTTTAAAGACCTTTTAGCAGTTTTAAAGTGTTGATTTTATAACTAAGCGTATGCACAGTGCGTACAAGCTTATCAACTATGGATCAGCACACCCCGGCATGTTTGATTTCACAGAGGCGAAACCAGAAATGTGAGATATACACTTAGGTATGAGGAAGTAAAAGTCTGTTTTTATTGGCATCATAAGAAGATCGGGTCTTTCTTACAAATGCAGCAGAGGGTATCGCGTTATATATTCATAGTATAATTGTTTAATGTGATATATATCCTACGTGCTAGTAAAGGTTAGACTGCAAATAAATTGAAAAAATTGCGTCTTACAATGCTCTTTGCTGGTAAATAGTAAAATTGTCCATGGCGATCATCATGTAGCACGAGGGAATTTGAAACGCAAACTTTATTCTTAAATGATTTATGTATTTGATTACAAATTGCCTTACTAGTTTGTAAGCCAGGGATGGATATTAACAAGTTAGCATGCTTAATATATGCAGCGAGCTATATATAAATCACGCATTTGTGGTTACTAGTAAATTAATGATTACTTTAAAGTTTTTTTGTAAGCTTTTCTTGTATTGCCTAGGGCTAAGATATATTAGAAAATTCCCTCCATTATTATGTATCAGCAGTGACTTGGACGTTTTTGGCATATGAATGTATGCTTTAAATACTTTTTTTTCTGAGCACATAAACTTTATGTGTTTGCAGTTTGTATGCAAATAATAATGACTCAATATGGCTTTTATGGAGTGGAAAGTTTAAGTCAGTATTACTTATCATAATAATTTGCATATTGATGCATGATTTAGGTTATTTCCGCCTGTCTTTCTACTGTAATTTGTTGTTTGTCAATAACTGTAGCAGTAGTAAACATCATTGCATAAATTTAGTAAAAACTTCATTGCTTAGGCGTAAACAAGTTGTTGGTTTCCGCTTACTCTACCCACCCCCCTATTTTTTTCCGCCGACCCTAAAAGTTTGTTTTTGCCTTCGATCATTAACTTTTTCCGACTTTCGGTAAAAAGAGCAGTTTTCGCCAATATGCCGCTTTCCGGTAATTAGCAAATTAGTCTGCGTGAGACTGGCGCTCGACATTGGTAATGACATACCGTAAGGTACAGTTTCTTTGACTGGAGGCGTTTCAACATTTTACATGCAGTACAATATTCCCAACTGTGTGGTGAATATGCCGCGAAGAAAAGAAAGTTAAAGAAAAAAAAGTTATTTTATACCCCCCCCCCGCGCAGATTTTTTTGGAGACATAAGCGAAAACCAACAATTATTTTTTGGCCTTACCAACTGTGGTTGTTGAAAAACAGACAGCAATCAGAGTCTCTGTACAGCTGTAGGGAACAACGTCATCCATTCTGTCAAAGTGAAACACAATCCAAAGTGCATTGCATGCGTTAGCAATTACTTCCACCATGGATTATTTATGTAGTGACATATATATAGTTACAGTGTAGTATGAGTCACGTAAGGCTTCGTAAATCTGGATACCTTACAACAACAAAAACAACAACAATAACAATAATAATAATGATAATAATAATTATTATTATTATTATTATTATTATTATTATTATTATACATGTAAATATAATAACAACAAAAACACGAGTCACGACGACCACGACAAGGACACCATACCGATACACCAAGAACAGCATTAACAAAAACAAACAACATTATCATCACTGCAACAACAACACTAACAACAACAACAAAAACACCACCCAAAAATTGAGTGGTGTGATAAACCACGAGACTTCTACAAAATATTTTGTCTGAAAATGCGAAAACGCTCCTCAATGTTGAATACATACATTGATTGCGGTTGCAGTTCATATATGAGTATTAGTATCTTGAGCTCATCTTAATAATTATATTCTGTCTAGAAGTGGATTTTCTCCGCCAATCCGTCTACCATCGATTCTTGATCAATTATAACTCGTTAAGAGGCCAGGTCTTCGAAAGTGCTCAAGATAACTATCAGACAATCTGTCATTTATCCATCAAAAAGAAAGCCCAAACATTTTGCAATCATTAAAATGTCTACGGAGACTTGTAAATCTGATATAAAAAAAATTGTCAATTTAATTGTTTTAGCCATGATTGATACCGGTAACTAGATAATGAAATTTATTTTATGCTTGTATTAAATATAAAAAAAATACTCCATAGGATAAAATAAAAAGAAAATGTGTCTGTTTTCGGTGTGATAAACGTTATATCATCACTGGAAATTGATACAATTTACATATTTTCACATATAAACAAACAAATATCCTCTATATGTATGCCGTACATTTAAATCATTCTTTTATTATTGAATCTAGTATAAACCGGCATATAAATGCATTTTTTAAATGAGGTGGATACACACATGTATTTATGTTGAGCTGAAACGATTTTGATTTAAGTTAAAAAAAAAAAAAAGTCAAGTCAGAATTTGATCTTAATCTGCCACCTTTGTGAACGTAGTATCTCACATACTTCAATATACCTGTCGAAATAAACATCTAATAAACTTGGCATTGAAATCTAATTGAGAGCCCATTACTTTACATAAACCCCTGCATTGACAAATCGATCAAGTCCAATACACAGTCATAAATAAAAGTCATTGAACGCAATCGATCAGGAAATACGAGACGAATCCGTCGAGATTTTCACATCCTGAGTACGATATTATTAGTTAAAGCGGCATACCAACGGTATTTTGCATGTATATTAAAACATGACAATTTCCTATTTTTCTCGGATATATATACGACAAAAATAAATTTTTGGGAGACGTGGTTCCAATAGGATTAGAACTCACGACTTCAAATTCGCGCTCTTCAATGAAAACTTTCCCGCGCTATGCAAAGTTTATCAGTCGTGCGCATGCGTGTAAAGGTACCTCATGTACATTTCATTCATACTGATTTATTGAATCTAACGATGCTTCAATAATTATTCTCTGTAAATGAAGTTTATTTTTTGAAATGTTAATGTCAGCCTACCGTCGATACGCCCCTTTAAGGGATGTTCTATATAATCGGTCATACTAGAACAGCGAAACGTCACAACATTGTGAACATTGACAGTCATCATTATAATTCTCTTAGCAAACTAGTGTCGTAGACGCATGCACGAGGCATCGATATTGTGTATTCCCAATACACGTGTATAATGTGCAGTTTAGCTGTCTTGTGGGATAGAATGTTATATAATATTTGTTATAATTAAACTTGTAACATTTATCGTAATATACTAACTAATTAGAATCGCATGTGCATTCAATGGCGTATCCATTATAAAACACAAATCGACCGTATCTACTCCAACTCTTGTCGTATTCTTGGCTTCTTATAAAAGACGTCATACAATAGTTACTTTCATTCACATATATTTTGTACAGTTATATCTGGATAGTTGTTGTTAAAATCATGAACACCTATGAAATCATTCGAGCAAAGGATACTCGACTGTCATAGAAAATACAAAAACGTACAGAGGCAATCAATGTTGATAATAACATACACCTCTTATTTTAGGCTACTAAATGGCAGGGTCATTATTACAGACTACCTACTTAATAAACTAAAGGTTGGATAGTTTTGAAATTCCTTTCAAGGGCACTTCTATATAAAGAAATTTGAGGACATCGGCATATTACGTGAAAAAAAGGCCAATGATTTCAACTGAATAGTGTGTGACAAGGGCAATATTCAAATTTTAGGATGTGCAATCGTATCGGGGCATTCGAATTAACTGCAGTGATGATAGTTTATTATTTTAAGCCGGGGGGGGGGACTGGCATGAAGTGGCACAAAGACTTATTTAAAATGTAAACAGCGACTATTGTATTGAGATTGTTCACATGTGCGTGTACTCCCGCGAATACTTCAAACGTGTATTTAGTAGCTAATACGTAACTGGCGTTTTCTTTCATTGACATTGTATGTATGTTTTGTAATGTGTGTGTAGTGAATTTTTATCGAGTGTACCTGGATTCTCTCACATATGGCCATTTCTCCCAGAAGACTTGTTAGTTCGGTTACGAAGGATAGTGCAAGATACAGGAGACGCCCCGTTCCAGATGCGACCCTGGGTCTTTCAGTGCCCGGTGTGAAGCACTGTAGGACCATATTTTTCACAAATCACAAAGGCGTTTAAAGAAAAGGCTCTTTTTTAAATCATTCCCGAGCGAATTTCAAACAACAACAAATGATATGAGATGACTCGTCTACTTTCGGTTTCTCGGACAGTAAGGATTGCTCGTTGCAGTCAGTCTGTCATAGTTGGGCGATGGTTAGAAGGTCGATATTGCCAAGTCTATATAGTCGCCGAAAACAGTCTCCAGTTGAAAATAAAAACAACACAGTATGTTCAATTGATTTCCTTTAGGAACAAATACATCATATGAGTACAACTCAAATCAACCTGTGGGTTTCATTTTCTATGGTTTGTATTGACGCCATCTGTGATGCGATATCAGGACCAACAGTAACAGATGGCGTTCATATTCAAATCATTATCGGCTGCTACAAAGTTGTCGTAAACGCACGCGTCAAACACCAATAATATTATGTGTACTCAAACAGTAGTAAATGGTACTTTTGGACAGTAAATGAAATCGCAATTGAAGGATCACTGTGAGATAATTGTTTCATATTTACGTAAGCTCTCTTACATTATAAGCACGAACATGCAGCAAAATAACAATTAAACAATATGACCAGAATATTTTTACATTTTATCAGTTTTTAGTAAAATATTATACACATTATTATATTCCAAATTGATGTCAGTAATGTACATTTTATTTAAATTAAAAACATCAATTCGGAATATACAATAATACGTGTATGTAATACGAGTGACCGTACTAGGTAAACTACTGAATGTTTTGAGAATCTAGTCTATGTAAAATGACGCTCTTTCATACTTCACTGCATTTAAAAACTTTTGGCAAACGTTTTGAAACAAATTATAAGAATTATACACTTATGCCTGCTGTTTATGTTCTCCAATATTGGTTTACACTGCTACACCAAAAAAAAAACAACACCAGTTCTTTCTGCCGTAAGTCACTTCGAATTTATTTATTCACCTTTGAACCACACCTTAAAGTCTTACATTCGCCTCGTATTCTATATACCTGTGCGTCACTATCACACACAGTCTCGAATTCAATTACATTGCGGAAGACTGGCTTTAGATCAAAGTGCAACAGTGCTGCAAGCTTTAAGTGTATGCAATCTTCTTGTTTATGAATGTCCCATTATGCTAAACTATGTATGCAAATAGGAAGTAGCCACCGTAATGTATCCGTTGTGTATAAATGTGTTGACGATATAATAAATTATATTCGTGTGAAACCCGGGCTTAATGCACGTGCGTAAAGTGTCGTCCCGCATAAGCCTGTGCAGTCCGCACAGGCTGATCCGCGACGACGCTTTCCGCATTTATGGCATTTTCTGTTTGAAGGAAGTCTAAACTTCTAAACATAAATTCACTGTTGGCGGAAAGTGCCGTCCTAGATTAGCCTGTGCGGTCTGCACAGGCTGATCCGGGACGACACGTTACGCACATGCATTTTCAGCCCGATTTGCCCACGACATTATATTGAATGGTTGTCAGTGAAGATAACGTACTATCGTAGATCTATTGGAACACGTACGACAAACCTATACAAAGTCTGTTCAATAGCCTCATTTCTTCAAATACGAGTTATGTCCCTTGAAATATTTAATAAATACAAATGTACTACACAATATGCATGTAGTAAGCAAAGGGCTTCCTTATTGTCAACTGCGATAACAAATAAAATTGTCATTGTTGTCCTGTGTCCCTTTAAGATACATGTACAAACACACAAATAACCATTTGTATCTGGAAAAGTCCAGTAGTAAGCCTTTTTTTTAATATACATGTACATATTTACATTTTTATATAAAACTTGGAAATTATATACGTAATTTAATACACATTATATGTATTATAAAACAACTTAACTATGTAGTCGCTACTTAGCTGTTTTAAATATACATGTATATGTATAATTTATTTTTCTAAAACGTGGAAAGTATGTGCGTAGTTTAATACGCATTATTATAAAAACTTTATACAAATGTTAACGCTTCATCGTAATACTAATTTAAAAGGAACGTGCCCAGCAAACATGACGATATGTTTATATTTGGCGACCCGATCGACCCTAGGGTTAAAATGTAATTTTTAACACGTAAACTTCAATTACAAAACTTAACATAGTTATTTTCAAACATTAACCCAGTTGACACATTCAGAGTTTTCTTACCATCTATTAGTTGTATCAACCCGACCTCCTATCGCGAGTGACCATCACTACAGCGTCCCTTTAGGCCACGGTAGCGGCTTTAAAACTGTTTGTTTAGCGATAAAATAGTGTAACACATCGGTAATTAGTGGGACAATATATCTCAGTGATGTCACAGTATTCCGTTTAGCAGTAGATGCTTTTAATTTGCTTGAAAATCTTCGGTATGATCAGCAGAAGTGATATAACTAGTTCATGTATTGCGATCACAGTCATTATCTCGTTTTTCACTGTTTTAGTCTGATTATCTTAGTTATGATATGTTTGAATACGTTTTCATCGTTGTGGTCATCCCCATCTGCATTATAGCCACCAATAACCAAGTCATCATTATCCATATTAACACCACAGTTATACCCACATCGACGCCACCGCCATCGTCAACCGTTCGTCAGTTTCGTCATCCTTCTTATTAACTGTTTAACAAAATCGTGATTGCGGCTCGTCTTACATGTAGTGATTTCAAATTAAAACAGAAATTTTAATTACTGAAAAACAATTGGTCAGTCTAATATCTGGATTATAAACGTTCATAACGGGGACCCGGTGTTAGACTAATTTTAGTCCCTGAAAACAAACTGCTGAAACTGTGTATGAAATGTAAAGGTCGACAAATCCTGTTTCTTGTTTTATCTTACTAATTTACGTTTAATTGGGGCAGTTTTTAGGTTGCTGTCTTAAGCAAGATCAAAATGGCAAGCACGTTAAACAATGAGCAAACTAGGAAAAGAGTAACATTATATATGACGAATTTGATATTGTACAGAAACGACTGCATCAGTCCAACCCGGTGTCGACGTTACAAGTTATCGTCCGCTTATCTGTTATCCGTGTCAAGCGACCATGCTGTGTCAACATTCACATATACCAGTATCCCCGGGCTGATGACAGGAAGCTGAACACAAACATTGCTTCCTCTTGGTTGAGTCATCTTAAAAGTGAAATTATATAGACGTCGGCTATCTTTTTTTTTATGAATCTAGAAACACTTTTAATTGTTATTGGCATGGAAGCGGATGGAAAGACGGCTTCTACTACACAAAAACCAACCATGCAAAATACACGTCATTCATACTTAAATGGCGTCGCCTTAAATAAACATTAAGAGTAAAAAACAAAACAAAAACAAAATGGCGCAAAGACTACGACTGACAACAACAAGAAGAACAACACAAACCGACTAACGCCTAAAACATTGTCTTAGAACGATATAATATTACTACTATTCATTTTTATTTTTGCTTTAACCATATACTTGCTTGTCTTATATCAATATTTTTCTGTTGCAGCTCGGTTCGACTACTGGTGGGCCCTCCAGATCACCTCCACCATCGCCCTGGGCTTCGTGGTGCTCTCGGCGCTCATCCTGCTCTGCTGCAGATGTGCCGGCATCCACTCCCGGGGCTTCTTCACACTCGCCGGGATGCTCCTCACCTTTGGAGGTAGGAGCGCCGTCATCATCATCATCATCATTATCGTTGTCATCATCATGGTTATCGTCATCACAGTTATTATCATCATCATCATTGTCATCATCATAATATCTTCATCATCATCAGCAGCAACATCGTCGTCATCATCATCAGCATCATCCATATCATTATTATCAACAGCATCAACATCGTTCTTGTCATTATCTTCATCGTCACTATTATCAACATCAGTAACATCATTGTCATCATCATTATCATCAGCTGCAGCAGCAGCAGCATCACCTTATTCTTCTCAATAACTATTAAATCATTGCCTATTAGCGTTAAAATGTCTGTATGTACCAGCTTAAAAAACTATGGATTATCACAACGAAACCCAAAACTTACACTGTGCTAATGTGCCCTCAATTGTACGCAAATGTTGGGATATTCTGTTTGGAGATATGTGTATGCATTTATTGTTTCTGTATCAGCTAAACGTGCGTTATATTCCATGTAATGATATTGAAACGTCATTCAATGAATGCAGCGACTTAATTGAACTTTAAAACGGTGCCTTCAACGTAATACATGCGTCTTTCCATTGTTTAATATTAAGGTTTCTTTTCTCCCCAGGCAGTGGAGCGCTGGGAATCTCGATCGCCATTTCGGTCGGCCTAGGGAAAACGTTCGGCTTGGACATTGTCCTCAATGGGGAGACGTTCCGCTGGTCCGTGCTGCTGTTTGGCCTCGGCAGCCTCATGGTCCTGGTGGCCGCCTTCATGGTGCTTGTTTCCGTGTGCTTCTGGTCCCGGCACGGCGGCGAGAGCCACGAAGAAAACGGGTACAAGAACAACGACCCAACGATGCCAATGACGAGTTTGAGCCAATCGTACGACCGCACCAGGCAGCCTGCGGGCAGTTACGACTACAGGGAATACGATCGGGATAATCGTTACGAGAAGGGCATGTTCTCGAAATCTAAGAAGTACAGAGATACGACTGAGGAAGCAAAAGATTACCCGAGGGGTTACGCGACGGGAGAATCGAGGGATTACCGCGGAAGTTACCAGACCAACGGAAATCCAAGGGATTATCCGCCTGCGGATTACCGTGTGAGTTATCCGGCGGCGGGTTATCGCGATGAATATGGAAGAAGCACCGATAAAGGCTACAGCAACCGGGGATACGAGGAGAATAGCTCCCCATACCCTTATACCGCGTCACAATCAAATAGTAACATGTACAGGGGGTATTCTCCAAGTACTGAAAGGTTCTGATGTTTTCAGGATGGAACCTTTCGATAGTTGTAACTATATTCCGGTAATGCAACTATCAATATTTCGCCCAGGGGGGGATGGGGGAGCGGCGGGCAGTCTGGCGGCGGACTTACCCAGGGGAATTTGACTAATTATATTTTTTGGAGTCTAATCCTCCAGCCTAGAGCCAAGCATTTTTTTGGCTAAATCCCTTTAGTGGGAAATGCTTGGTGTATCAAATGCCTCGGAGTTGGCCCAATATTTATCGGGATCTTAAATCCGACCAAAGTCTATTTCCCGGGACCCGGAATCATTTGGCGTGACGAATTCACGACTGTCGGAAATCGCTTTCAGTCGAAAGTCCTGTATACGCCCGCCGTTGCCCGCCCCCCCCCTGAGGGGGGTTGGAATATTGATAGGTGCGTTAACGCTATACATGTACAAGCATCTCTACCATACAATCATAGATTTTCTAAATAATCAGAACTGTCGCCGTGGTTTTCCGGATTGTGGACAATTACGAAAATATGCGACTCAATTTTATCGTTGCCCTGTGGTTACCATTGTTCTTCATCACTTCGTTTAACATTTTCGTATGACAGTTAAGTCTTTAAATATCAAATTTAATTTTAGTTTTAAGTACAAACTGCTGGTGCCACAACAAGAAATTCTTACAAAGTAAACCTACATTATTCATTTCAGTCAAATATTTTGCTTATTTACTCACAGGAAACAAACTGTGTTTTTAAGTTGATAAAGTCGGTATGTTGAATGAAAAAGACACACTACATACGGTTATTTTAGAAACGTTCATGTCTGATTCATGGTATATGTTTTGTGTCATTTTTGTTTATTTAATTTAATAGATTACGGTAATACTTATGATATCAAAATAACATAATGATACATGTATGTCAGTACTGACCAGTACTTCCAGCTGTGTGCAATGGAAAAGGCACTTTAAATATTTACATCGAACATAATATATAAAATATTGATCAAATTGGAATAAAATATTGCCCCTAAAGTCAGTAAACCAGTCAAAAGATACGTTTAATAAACAAACATACGTTTTCCTATGTAACCTTTTCTTTTCTCCCTAAGTTGTGCAAATTCTAATCTAAATAACGTATAACGTACTAGTACTATATGACACTCGGTCAGGGTAATATTTTCTTTAACAACAGTCGTATATTCCAATGTTGTCAAAGAAAGTTGTGCCAATTTATTATTTTCATAATTCTAGTGTTCTCTTCTGGAGAATGCTTTAATATAGTTTTAGGCATAACTTGCATTATAGTTTTTACTTGTTTCCAATAACGCTATTAACATGTTTGGTAAAGTTTTGTGCACAATAATGTTATATGACAAACGATCCACGGGTATGTTTCTTGCATAATAACGTTGTCATACATAACATGAAGTCATGTTTAATACTACTGATAATTATAGTTTTATTTTGCAAAATAGTCATGCACAGTGATTCCAATACGTGGAATCAGTAAAAGGAAAATAACTTTTGTGTGCAAAGATGTTTGTCAATGCTAGAGTAATGTCCCTTCTCCATGTAAATACGTTTAGTGATTTACATTGAGCGATTGCCGTTACTAATATTGTTTTCGGTAACATTTCGGTAAAAATTGTATTATTTTATATTTAAATTGAATGATTGATGTATTGATTGATTGGTGTATTGATTGATTGATGTATGGATTGACTGATGTATTGATTGATGTATTGTTTGCTGTATTGACTGAATGATTGACTGATTGTTTTATTGAAACAGATAGAAACATGCCGTAACTTGTTTTGGGATCAACATGCGATTACCGGTACTAGAAATAATGCAGCGTTCATCTGTTTATAATACACGTACATGCATATCATATCAAAGTTAATAATTGGTAACAATAATAGCTATGTGTTATGGTCAAACTACTTTATATTATAATACGTTGAGTTGAAGCATTTATAGTAAACACATGTTTTGTTTATGTAATTCATTTGTATAATTATGTACACTTATGTGAGAATAACAATATTTTGTTTGGCTAACTTCTATATACATATTAAGATGTGTATATTTTACATATGTCATATATTATAAAATCTGTTTCACTGTTTTATTGGACATGTCTATACGTTTTATAAGAAAACAAATTACAAAATGTTAATGACACAAATTTTAACATATCAACCTTATATAGATTTTATAGTACAATTTAAGTACATGCATTCACATTATTTCACATGCTTTATCATTTCTTTCTAATACATGTATATATATTTTATTTCTGTACATAAGAATATATCATATATTTCATTAATAAAAATTACCGAAGCCAGTATACAATGTTGTTTGATGCACACTATGGTCATTAATACATTTATTTGAAATATTCTATCACTGCACAGTAGGTACGTCGATAATTTTCTGATTTTGTGAACAAATATCTTGCTTGTGTAAAAGACAATTCACAGAAACCTCTACCCGGAAAATGCATATCATTTGAGCCATTTGAGAATTGTAGGATCATTTTTTTCACAAATCATATTTTTCACGAATCTGTGAAGAATAGGATATCATTTGTCACATTTGTAAGTGTGAAGAACCGAATTGGCCAAAAATTGGGAATTTGTGAGGATCACATAATAATATGATTTCATTGCATATCAAAAGCTGGATGCGATCACAAACCGCACTGAAAATGTGAAGAATACAACTGTGATGTGTTAAGAATAAGAGCTGAATGTTCACACTGGTGATGAATGAGATCCTATTTTTCACACATGTGAAAAATATGATTTGTCAAAAATATGGTCCTACAGAGCATAAACTCGGAGTTGTCGACTAGGACAGACAATTTATACAAAACAACAGGGGCCATATTCCATCTTATGTTTATATTAAAATATTTTCAATTAAGTTCCAATTTTTGTAAGGTAATATATTTAAAACTACATAAAAATTAATGAATCGAGTTATAATTAAGTAAACAGTAGTCAATAATATGTTGATAATTAATAGTGAACATTTAGCAGAATTTGATGTATACATGTAATAAAATGCTTGAGAAAAATGACGATTTTAAGGCTAAGGATAAGATTTCACTTAAGATGTTTCTGGAATATGACTCCTGAACTGGCATTTTCTTGTTTTCCCTTTTAATAACAATTTCGAACAACACGCAGTACCCAAGCTATTCCGGTGTATAAACTATATAAACCAGTAACTGTTTGCATATATGTACATAAATAAACGGTTTTCAGTTTCATGTTTAAGACAGATAGTATTTTCTTAATAAGGCAAAAAGTAGGATTCGAAATTTTGTCATTAAGCCCGGTTTTTCTGGAGCGGTGCTCATATATATAATGTGCCTGTGGTGTGTTTTATGCTAGTTCTTTAACACGCCTTGTTTGCATTCAACGTACCCGAGCATTTGTCATAGTTTTATATACATAAAGTGAACTTTGAGACATCTGCTTCAAAACGTCATTTCTGAATACAATGGCTACACAACACACATCTTTTTATCGAAAACGTGAACAATAATTTACAATTTGTTATAATAAACGTCTTGTTTTCTAACCAATCCAGACAATTTGTCAGAGCTCCACAATTAAATAGACTTTATAAAAAATACAAAATACTCTAACGAAACCCTGTATTGTAAATGCGGAATCCCATCCCAGACAAGCTATGAATCTTCACGTCAGTAGCTGTAAGGCTAATAGAACACGGGTCTTCCCGGAACGCGTCTGTCGTCATACTGTCTGTGGTCACCATAGCGACCATCGTCTGTGTCCAGTCTTTGATCTGCTATCCGATCTCCAGTGATTCTGTCTTTTGGTACGAAACTAAAGCCGTCGGTTTGCGGGTTTCTTTGTCCCTCGTACCGAATGTTGCGTTCTTCCTCAAATCGTCTGCTTCGATCGCCTTCCACAAGTTTGGTGCGTTCACTCTGTACACCTTTGGCATAACCATCAAATCTTCTGCCTTGTTCATCATAAAATTGTCTGGTGCGATCGCCATCTATTCTTCTGTTTTCTTCGTCCCCAAATAGTCTGTCATGTTCGTCATCGAATCGTCCGCTGCTGACGTCATCAATTCGTCTGCTGCTGACGTCATCAAAGCGTCTTTCTTGGTCCTCATCAAGTCGCCTGCTGTGGCTATCATCATATGGATCAGAATAATGCAGACTTTCGTGTTCACCAGCTTTGTATTTCTTGGAGTTGGAAAAGTAACTTTTTGAAATATCTCTATCTTTGTTCGACGACCTCGATAAGTCCTCTTTAGCTACTCTCGACCCCGGATACATGAACGTCTGCGACGTATCATTACGTTCAGTTTGCAAAGCGGAATCACCAAAACTGGAACGTTTTTCACGATCGTAAACATTCGGTGATTTCACGTAATTGTACCTTGACGCATCGTCACCGGCCTGGTACATGTTACGCCCCTGTGGAGCGCTGCTATCGAGGCGTCTGTTGTCGGATAACGCCTGACCATTGCCGCCCTTGTAAAACTGTACACCATCAGTAAACCATGGGTGTATTCCGGTTGGATGAGCCATTGTTTCAGACATTTCAACATCAGTTGCTTCTCCGTCGTCCTTTTCACGTTTGTCGAACATCATTCCTTCTTTTTTCGACCCACAAACTATCACTAGAGATAGGATTCCACCCACCAACGAGAGAAGGGACCCAATACCGGAGGTCAGGAGAGACCACGGGAAAGTTTCCGGTATAGTGTCGTGATCCGGGATACTGAAGACGCCCGTCATTGCGACTGCTACTATGATCACGACGCTCAAGAATAGGCTGCCTAAAATAAATACAGCACTGTAGGATAATATTTTTCACAAACCTGTGAATAACAGGATCTCATTTGTCACATTTTTAAGTGTGAAGAATATGAAGGGCCAAAAACGGGGTATACGTGAGGATCACAGAACAATATTACTTCAATGAATATTAAAAACTTGATGCGATCAAACCTCACAGAAAATCTGAAGAATAAGACTGCGAAGTATGAAGAATAAGATTTCAATTTTCCCACCTGTGAAGAATGTGGTTCTATTTTTCACAGATGTAAAAAATATGATTTGTGAAAAGTATGGTGGTACAAAGCACCATTATAATGGCTACAAGTTCATGACCGTCGGCTAAAAAGGGGTGGTCATGACCGTCGGCTATGTAATAGTTGTACCATACTTTTACCGAAATATGTTAGTTATTTAACGAGCCCGCAGGGTGAGTTTAAATAACTAACATATTGAGGTAAATGTATGCTACAAGTGTTTTATATCAGATTTAGCGTGCGGTATATTAAAATTTAGTTTTAATTTATACGCACTCTACTTAATGCACGGTTAGGCTCCTCCCACCAGTGATGTAATAGTTATAGCATATTTTTACCGAAGTATGTTAGTAATTTAACGAGCCCGCTGGGCGAGGTTAAATAATTGACATATTGAAGTAAAAGTATGCTACAAGTGTTTTATACCATATTGAGCGTGCGGTATATTGAAGTTTAGTTGTAATTTATGCGCACGCTACTTATATCACGGTTAGGCTCCGCCCACCAGTGATATCACATTTATTGAATACCGCAAAACAAAGAAAACTCTTTTAAATATGGTATAAATCACAGTTATTGAACACCGCTAAACAAAGAAAACTCGCTGACATATGGTATAAAAGGGGGTTATACAATCTTATGTAATCTCTTGTCCCATGCAATGCTGAGGACAAAAAAAAAATACAAATTCAAAGAAATCCAAAATTGTTTCAAACAGTCCATTGTTAGATGATGTTTTTTGTGTCCTAATTATTGTGCATCATTTGAGGTATGTTTTGTTTTCAGATACAGCAAGCTTCAATAAATTAACGGTTCGTGAATACAATAGTAGTTTAAACATCTTCACATCATGGGTACCAAGTCGTTATTACTGGAAGTAATTACTGATTTGTATTTGTAACAAAATAAAATAAATCTCTGCCCTGGCACAAAACAGCTGCCAAACATTCATATATTAAAGGGACTATGTCAACGAAAAAATGGCTTCCTATTGCACTATAAATTATATTATATTGTTACGCCCACCCTCGAAACTCCCAAGGGTAGCGCTTTTAAACTGTTCCCCGAGCGGCTGAGGACTGGTATTAACACTACTAGGGGTGGGACGCTAACATTTAAATAAATGACAACAAACAACAAGAACATGAACTGCTTAATATGTTTATTTTTGTAACTCGTAAATTTAAAGATGGCTTATAATATTTCTGGGTAATAACGATTATTCAAACATAACATACGACGGAGCTCAAATCACCCGGCTTGTCCGTTGAGAGAACGCCCGCAAAATACACTTAGTATGACGTCACGCACACAGGGCGTTCCTCGGATAAAGACCGAGGGATACCAAAACTAACGAAAATGTGCTTTCACAACCAGTACACTTTAAACAGATAATTCAGGTATTAAAATACATAGAACAAAGTTAATATTCGGCATAAATATAAATAAGTATCTATATTTTTAATTGCAACTACGATTTAATATGCACGCGGACATTTACTGGGTTAAATGATGAAAATTACGTTCGCCTGAAATTGCGGTTACAACCCACTATAATTTTTGCTGTGGCGAGATCAAAAAGATCGAAACAATATGATAGAAATAAGCTACACTAAGACATTTGCATGAAATAAATAATATATAATGCAGTACACAATGAGATGTGTGATAAAAACAAATTAGCAAAAAAGTTTTGAAATAAAAACAACCAACGTGGGTATCGAACTAACGACCTAGGAGCTCTAAGAAGAACTGACAGTAGACAGCGCTTTAACCAACTGCGCTAGTCTGCTTGGTAAAGAATTATGTGTAAACTATAGTAATACAAAATGCCCACAATTCTGACTTCAGAATGTCAAAGTGAAATGGGCCAATAAACACGACCCTTATTATAAAATATAATTGATTTTTATCTCAGAATGCGCACTCTCTTTGCCTACTATAAATACCCTGTTTTAACCGTTATTATATGCAAGTATTAATATCTTAATATCACATTTCTTTTAAGACATTGCCCCTTTGAGGCCCTTTTCGATGACATAGTCCCTTCAAGATCATTCATTTTAACACAAAATATTTCACATACTAGAAGGTTTATATGGTTAGCTCCAGTGAGCAGCAGCAGGGAAATCACAAGAAAGAGCCTCCGGGAAGCGACGTCAGCGCACTTGCAATACAAAAACGCTATGGCGGCAAGAATAGTGAGACCGAGGCCAAATGACGTCATAATCTGTATAGCCCACCAATAATTATTTTGACCTGGAAAACAAATGTGGTACGTGACGAACAAATGTGCTGAAATGAACATATTTGAGGCGTGTCGTGTGAACACTGGGCTTAATGCAATTACGTAGTGTCCTGCACCGGCTGATCCGGGACGACACTTTACAAACATGCAATAAGCCCTGTTTTTTACACGACATTTGTTTTTACAAAATACAATACAAAATACAAAAAAAAATTATATGCAAACATAAAACCCTTTTCATTCTAATTTGATTTCGTCAGTTTAAGAGACATCAGTCAATGCAACTTTGGTCATTTTGGATTTAATGATCAATTTTCTCTAGTATATATAATTCATAATAAAAGAACGGTGATGTTTAACTTTTTAAAGTTAAAAGTAAAATTGCCAAAAAGACGATTGCCAAAAACAAAGTTCGAATATAAATAATTACTTATTAATTAATTTATTTATTTTTTAATTTATCACACTGCAATAAATAATACTAACAAATACTTATTAAGGCGTAAAAAAATATGTTTGTTTCAGGATACACCCAAATTAGGATAGGTAGGTAGGGAATTATTATTTTTATTATTATTATTATCTGGTGAATGACCAACTTGAAGATTCTAAAACTGAATAAATATTCAAAACATATCAGCAATATCCTAAAACATTGTTTATAAGTAGATGTGGTCAACACAAAACACTTATTTATCCAAAAGCATTTAATTGGCGGAAAAAAAGTAAATAAAACTAAAAAAATATCTGACTAACCCAATAAAATGTTATAGGGTCGGGGCATTTTTAGGGTAGGTCGGGTAACCTGCAACAAACATTTGTTTACGCCAAATGCTACTAAACATACTACGAATCAAAAGAGATACAGCCAAAGGCACGTTCACAGTGTTATGTTTTTGTAATGATTTTTTTTTTTTTTATAAAATGCATGCTGCTTACCGAGTTCTCTAGCTATATTAGTAGAGAATTCTGCACCGGTACATCCAGATATAGAACTGAAATTTAGTATAGCATTCGTTTCTGTCTTCAGTTGTATTCCCTCTAGTTGACAGGAATCAGATTTGCCTTTTTCGCAAGCCATAGCGTACCAAACGCTCACGTACGCGAACAACCGGACGTCTTTGTTGTCTGGACACGTGTGGTGGTCGAAGCTCACCCAGAAAGGCAACACGTAGCCGACGACGACGAGAAAGTCGCCGGCAAACGTGACCAACAAAGCGCCATTGGCGTAGCCTGACCAGCCAGGCATAATTGCTTTTTACCTTTAAAGTAAGTTTACAAACACTTTTGAAAAATCCCTTCCACGTTTGATTTTCATACAGTAATAATTGTATACGCACATATTAGTCTCCTGTTTTAAAGAGTCTTGATTCTGAGAATTGTAAGAAAGGGGCTTTAACGAAACACAAAAATAAATACAACCATATCGAAATCCTTGATCCTGTATATGCTCATATGATACAATCTTAGCCTCTTAGACGTTTCAGCGCTTAAGAAAACCAAAATTCACGAATTACATTAGCTTGGTAGAGACGTGCCTTGATGTTCCGCGTGAACTTGTCGGTTCGGAGTAGATTTACGACAAACCAGCCAAAAGACCTTGACCAGACATACGGTACACGTATCTACAAACCAGTTTCTACAAGCCACAGTTACGTGTAATTTCTTTCGCTCTTAACGGGCACTCCCACATAAATCCACCACGCAAAGAACAAGGACAGTAGACAGCGATATTAATGCACAAATACACGCCGCAAATCAAACTTAGAAAGATATTTCCGGTTCACTAAAAACAAAACTGTACACCTTTCTGTGTTCTATATTTCAATGTTACCCATCTGTTGACCACGGCACTAGTATGGCGATGCTTCCTTAAAGTTGTTTCACTCACAATAAATACATCTTTAAGACTCTTATCTTGAGGCGGAAGACGATGAACGATTTTAAATTCATTGATTTATATTCATCCGTTATCAGCGATTTTGAGTTCGGTTTGTTTGTTCATACCGGTTATGTTTATCGTATAGGTTTCAGTCGAAACGCATGCTATTTATATTGTATCGTTATTGAAAAATGATTTTAATGCACGTTATCAACAAAATATAGGGTATTTTATCAGCTTAATACATTTTAAGTTGGTATATGCAGTTTTGGTTTTCTCAAAAGTGATTAAACAACCTAACAACATTCCTGCCTCTTTAAATTTTATAAGAGAATTGGCTGTCAAAAGTTCGTTTTCATGAAAATTGATGAGCCACCTGCTTGCCAATTATTCAACTTTTATCTTATCGGTTCACTGCACATTTTCTCTGACTTCATGGACCACGTGCAGGATAACAGTCAATATGACAAAAGCGGAAACCCTACTGTAACTGTTTTAATAACGCGTCGTTTTTATTGGTTGACCAATGAGATGTCTCATTAATTATTAATGAGTACGAAGTTTTGCTAACCTAATCTCCTATGGTCTGATCAAGAAGCATAGCGTATTTGAGCGAACGTGGGTTCCGACGATGGCACAAATTTAGCATCTTTGACGGAGTGAACAATAAAGGCTACGACTTCAATGGTTTAAATAGATGAAATATCGACGTTTAAGGTTATTGACGAATGACGTACAATATAATTACAAAAATAACGTTGGATATGACGACATCATAATGACGTCATTTCATTAATGGACGTTATTACTGTATACGTTGCTAATACCAACGGTTTATCTTCATCTGAACTGAACCAAATGTAAACCAAAGTTATACTGGATTTGTAAATGAACACATGGGACTTCTTGTGTAAGAAAACAGAAAATAGGTTCAACAACGGAAGTAAGTGTAGTACCGGAGGATACACCACCGACAGTTTCACCCTAGGATAATGAACGGACAATTCGCCAACAAAAATCAACATGTTATAATCGCGTTGTAAAATAACACATGGGGCAATTCGCATGTAAAAAGGCAGAGAAAATAAGTTCAACAACGGACGTCTTAGTATCACCGGAAGATACGCCTACATCGGCAGATAAAATATGTTCAACAATGGAAGTAATTGTGTTACCGGAAGATACTCCAAAGTCGGCATCACCATCAATAGATGAACCAACAATAAGCATCGCTCCCAACTGCTTCCAGAATTTGGACCCGGGTAAAATATGTGTTGGCGGATTTTATCTATCTACATGTATGTTCCGTTAAGTCCAACCCCTTTTGAGGACGTAGACTCTGCGGAGTCAGCCAACAGTTGTTAGATTTAAATAAAATTATGATTGTACAAAAGGCTTTATAGCAACGCTGGAGTATCTACAATTTAAGTGCTAAAAACAGATCTGGGGTATCTACAAGCTTAAAAACTTAATAAAAAATGATAAGAAAAACGGTTTGCAGTAACATAGGTTACCTACCACGTACCCTTTGTTATGTGATTATGGGGAGGTATGTTCAAAGCGGCTGACTGCAACACTAAATTGGGTCGGTGGTAGCGTCACAATATCCAAAGAATTACAATTACTAAGAGGGAAGAATGAGTATTTGTAGTAGTCTGTGTTTTAGCTACCGGTAAATAAATTCATTTAAACTGAAAATAAAACACATTTTATTAATATGACATTAAAGGGACACATTCACAGATTGGAAAATTGATAAATTTTTTTTTTTTTGTCACCGATTCCAAAAAGAAAACTACACTACCGATATATATAAGGAGCGGAAGAAGACTCATGATACAGAAATATACTTAAGATAATTTCTGTGTTTTATATGAACAAACAACAATTACAATGGTTAAAAGTAAAGCGTTTGTAACGCTTTTCGTCGATGTTTTTCAAAACACGTGTATCGCTTACACAACCTTCAAATGTCTCTCATAAATAAACATCCCCCATTGGCCTAGTGATTTGCGTGAAAGACTGTTGATATTTGGGTCGTGGGTTCGAGCCCCGAAAGACACATTTTTCCTCTCTCTGTTTAATGCTCTTTGACACAAGATATATCTGTTACTTAGTCCAGATGCTTAAGTAATTGAAGTTGAGACATTTAACGACATTGCTTAAAGGGACTGTGTCAGCAAAAAGAGCCTCAAGGGGGTAATTTCTTTAAAAAATATGTAATTAAGATATTAATAATGGCATATATAACGGTTGAAATAACGTACATGTAAAGGGAAAATAGTTTTTGCATTCTGATATAAAATCAATCGATAATATTGGTCGTGTTTGCTTGGCTTTTTTCATGTTTACATTTTGACGTCAGAATTGAGAACATTTTGTATAACCATAGTTTACACACGTTTCCTTACAAAGCAGAATAGCGTAGTTGGTCAAAGCGCGCTTTACTGTAATTTACTTTGTATGTCTCCCAAGTGGTGATTTCGATACCCGCTTGGGGTTTTTAATTTTTCAAACAATTTTGCTGATTGTTTTTATCAGATATCTCATTATGTAGATTAATATTTATTATTTATTTGATGTACAAATCTTAATATAGAGCATTTCTATCATCTAATATCATTTACAGTGCAATAGGAAACCGATTTTGCGTTGACAAAGTCCCTTTAAATGCCTTAAATATGTGAATAAGTCCCTTAAAAGTTTCATGTGTTAAAAAGCCTACAATTTGTTCATACAACGTTCAAAGCACAGTACCCTAGACTGGCGCCCGGAGGAGTCTGTTTCCAGATCACGTCGGAGCCTCAATGGAAACCGAGCCGCAAACCCGAGAGGCTGTTGAGAACAAAACACCTTCCGGTAGGTGTAGGTTACGCATACGCAAATAAATTTCTTCTTTGTTACATATAAAATATTCAAAGTTTGATCTCAATTTTCACCATGACCAAGCTACTTCCCAATATATCACCATACATTGTTGGAAAGATAAGGCCATAATCGTTTGAAAAAACAGCATTTCAAAAATTTCTATACCTTGTAACTCAAAATATTTACCTTAGAATAAACACACCGGTGTTGACAGTCATGCAGGCTGCCATTTTGTGCATGAATACGTAGGCCAAAAGTTATGAAGCTAGGAATTACTAAGACTAAGTAGTGCCCAAAACTGTCTTTTTTTCTTATTTCTTACATATATACCTTTAAATTGACACCGAAACATATCATTTAAACTGTATTTTACAAATTCTATGCATCCTGCACTCAACCATATGTGCTTATTATCTAACTGACAAATAACTGTAACCCTGAGGATGTAACTTCCGTTTTGGGGTAATTAGACCTATAGTAGAACGTTCGCAGTCAATTTAGGTAAGTCCAAGTCCTATAGTGCTCCACTGTAAAATAGCAAAATCTCATATGTTACGAACGATTCGCTAGATACTTTCAAAATTTAAGATAATACAAATTGTTAAATTACTTCTTAGACAATTTTACTTCAAAGTTATTTCTTTAAAAAAAACACTGGATAGAAAAGTTTGTCCTAAATCTATGTATACTAACCAACTATCACGGGCAATTAGCCATAAAGTTTGCGACAGCTGGACCCTGGGACCATATCCACAAAGTTCTTACGGAAAATCTTTATTAAGTCATATATTTAAGTAAAAAATTCAAATAACATTTTCCTTGTACAAATTAATCTTTCATGTTTGAAAAATAGTAAAATAAGACGCATTTGTTGCTTCATTTACCAAAACAAAAATATTTAATACAAAAATAAACTTCAAATGAACCAGAAAATTAAGAAATTTTAAGATTTATATTAAAGAGTTTTCTTAAAGAAGCTTTGTGGATCTGGGCCCAGGGCTGGTATTCACAACGCTCCTAAGGGAAACCTCAACTTAAGTCGTACTTAAGTAAAACAAATCAGATCAACTTACTTGTCTATGTGAAATATAATGATGTCTGTTTTCCAAAGGGTCAAATACTAAAATATTTGGCAATATTTACTAGTTTAAAACATTTTAAATAAAAAGGCCTGCACATTAAACAGTCACAGGCTTAAGGAATTTTACGAAGTTAAGACATTTACTAACGTGTTCCCTATGGAGCTTTGTCAACACAGGCCCCAGCCTTACTCTATAAGCCTCACGGGTCAGAACATCTGACCCAGTACCAATGCAAAATATGGCTGGTTTTTTTTTTCAATTCTAAAAATAAATTCCTCTCCGCTACAGAATTTTGTTCAAAATGTATAACAAACATGAAGAAAATTACATGAACAACTATTTTTAAACAAACACAAAGACATAGAGATCTCAATGACATTTGGACATATGCTGCAATTGTATCAACTAATCAACGAAAACTGCATCTTCGGATATCCCCCACTGCTGATTACGCTTCTCTCCATCTAGGAATGGAGAGTAACGTAATGAATTGATCGTGGGTGTCCGACTATGCGAGAACTGATACTGACAACAAGATATATATGTACATTCTTTTCCCAATTTGGCAGATTTTACGTTGTGAAATTCACAATTTTAAAACAGGTACTTTTTCCCCGAAAGGTCAGAAAAAGGCCTACTGTGGAATTGGGGTCTGGAAACACTTCTTTTATTTTCAGCTCAAGCACACGCCTTCTGAGAAGAAAGTCCTGGCCCACTACCTCCGGGAGGACATGCTAGAAGACAGGCGCATTCAGGCGCAGAGGAACTTCCGGTACCAGGAGGCCGCCAGGAGGCGCCGCGAGGCCCGGATGGGAGCCGATCAGCCGCCGCTGACGGACAAGGACAGGTTACTATGGTTTCACGTATTTCTTTTTCATCTTAAATACACTATAAATATTTGCTGAATAGGACTGACATTATTTGTAACGTTGAATATTGATTAGAAATGCAAGACATTTTTGCAGTATACATGTTTTACTTTAAAGACCTTTATGTAATGCGATAAATTAGGTTAATAAATGTATTCATTTTACATCCTTGCGAAAAAAATGTGCGTTTAGTATGCAATAACGTAATTTGTCGACAAAAATCAACATATTGGACCATCAAAAATGTATATAATGATGTTCTTCAAGATAACCCTTTCTCTATGCAAGGCTATTAAAGGCACAGTGTCCGCTTTGAATTAACACTTTTTCAAAAATTACTAAATTCTAATTGTATACAGAATTGAAGTATATTGACACAAACATAGTATAATAGTAAAATAAAAAGTATTCATGTCTTAACATACCGTAAAACATTTTGATACGATGCTTACATTTTCTGACAATGCATATGAAACGGAATTCAAGCCTTGATTTTGTGGAAAATATCCGATTTTTTTTTTTGGCGTCAGTACGTATTACTAATGACTTATTTTGCCTTACAATGCTATGGAACACAACACGTAAATCACGTTACAATGAGTAACGCTGTTTTATTGTATTGCTTTGTACAAAGAAAATATGTAATGCCCAATGCATTTGGGGGCTTTAACACATGATGCACTGGGACATTAATAAAGACGTTTTATTTTGTATTATAATGCAGTTTATTAATATTATAAGAAACACAATTGGAATCTGAAACTTTTACAGTGATACAAATGCAAATCCGAAAGTTTGAACAGGTTTTCATTAGCATAGGTTTTCAATAATCATGTATGACTTAAAATATTTTTTTTTTAAACATATCATTCGTCTTTGCATTGACCTCCTGATATGAGTACAGCATCTTTAACACTTATTATTTTCTATTCTAAATAGGAGCAGTCAGTTGGCAACAGATACAATTCACATGGTAGATTCAACGATAATATTATCAACAATAAAGTAAAATGAATAACACTAGTCTCGTGTGACGGGAATATCAAATGTCCGTGCACTTTTGTTTGCAAGCTGTTCGCACTATTCATCAGATAAAGCTGACTCACCGAATGTTGTCTTTTGAATAAAAGCATAGTTTTGTCATACGCATTCAAATAGAGCACTGCCGGGAAAGTTAATTAATGTAAAGAACCTTTGCCGTTCTACATCACCGCCACACACACTTCTCAGTGTTAATATCAGAACGTTTTTTATAATATTGATCGGCAATCAAGAAACATGTAAGATGTAGGCACTGGTCTTGCTTACTGTTTGTAGGTTTCAATAAGTAATATACTAGTAACACAGTTAGATGTATGCAATACAAATGTTTGATTACTACCTTTGTCACAATTTACTGTACATCTACTTTTTTATAATTTTAGAAACCATGAATAGTAATTTAGTCCGCCAGATATGTATTATATTGTATGCCTGTTCACCACATTTCCACAATAAGCATTTTGATATATGTGAATGTTTTCAACCACTATTAACATAATATTTGATAGTTAAATATACGGGTATGTACTATACTTATAATCTTATAATGATTGTATGATCACTACACTTTTCACATGACCTTTTGATACATGTTATATTTTTATGATTAAGACAGACGATGTACTTTGTGCAAGTATATAAGGGATATTTGTTTGTTTTCGGTGTGATAACGCGTGATATTATCACCAGAAAGGGAGAAAATTAATATTTTTACGAGCGCTTTTTATTTTGTGGTTTATTAACCTTTGTTTTACATTTTATTGGAAAATACCGCAGAAATCAGAAAGTCATGACGTCATAATAATGACGTCATTTCACAGTTTTAAGCCCGGCATTTCTTGACAGTCCGTTTGATTTACTGTACTTTTTTAAAAACCGGAAGCCCAAAAGTAGTCTCTCACTGTGAGTGATATAGGGATATATCTAACTGATATTTTTCTATATTTCACTACTTAGCATAAAATAAAATAAAATATGTATTCTGTCCATGTTCAGTTCTGTTAAAATGTCACGTGTTTTTTACACAGAGCAACGCCCACGATTGCCAGGAGGGTTCGAAATGTCAAGGCAATCGCCGCAGAAGTAAAGGTCAGAGTCATCGCTGCTGAAGCCAAGGGCAAGGCCACGGAATAACCTTGGACAGGAATAGCTGCTTCGTTATTTATCTTTTATAAAAATGCCTTGTGAATTGTAAAACACGTTTTTGCTTTGCGTCATTACTTAACTCATATTTGAAGTTAATTAAACCAGTAATCAAACGAATTTTTTTTTACATATTATTTGCAATATCGGAGTATAAGATTCACTGGCGTTTTGTTTTCAAAATTTATATACGGAATCCATCGGTTTGAAGTATTTCGTCATGAGCAAAACTGATAATTGTTCTATGAAGAGATGCATATATAGACGAAACAGATATGCAGATATCCAATACGTTTGAACACATGCGCTGTTTGTTTCTGGAACTTTATACATTAAGAAAAAATACCACAACACTCCATTTTATTTATTATGTTATTAACTGAAAAGAGCCGAAATATTTGTTGGAATATTTTGTTTTGTAAAACACCAGTAGATCCATATCGTTAACATGTATCATGATCCTAAAATCGCTGGAACCTATATGCGACATTTGTTTGCGCCCAAAAGATATTAAATATTTTTTCCGCAGTCCTCATGCAATTTCCCGTTGCGTTTTGACTATCGCATACCGTTCAATATGTCCATGATATTCCACGAACTTTCTTACGTAAGCGACATTTCACAGAATTACACCCATCCTTGGTATTTTGTGTGGGTTTGTTTTGTAAAAACACACCTTTTGATGGGACAAACGGTTGTTCGATCGGGTAGACGTTGCAACACCTGTATCTTGTGACGACATTTGAATGCTGTTTTTGCGCATGCGTGATTGGTCGAAAACGGGTAACACGTGTTGCTCTCATCGTTTAAATACAATGAAAGGATAACAAAAATATCACCCACATATGGTTCATAATTGATTCTCCTTTCCGGGACATTATTTGCCTGTTTTCGGAGCTGTACGTTCTTGAATGTAAGTATAAGTGTATTTTAATTATGATTCTTCTAGAAGCTACATAGATATTTAATTATTTTCAATAAACTATTCCATGTCTTATTCATACGCTGGAAAAGACATCCTTCGTACACTGGTTGTGTGCGTTTTATTGTTATACTCACAAAGTATTTCCTTTACCAAAATTATTAATTCTATCTTCTGCATGTAGTTATGAATGGATATGACTATACAAAGAAATACCATTTGTTAGTAGATAATATTAATCAAATGAAGAAACGATGCACATGTATAAACATGTTATATATAAAGATAAAGTATTTTTGAAAGTAATTAACATATTTATGGTTCATCTGAATTGTGAAGTTACAGTAATTTAAAATAGTTTTATTCTTTTGCTCAGATATTTACAAGAGAAACTGTTTCTGGTAACTTAATGCATGTTTAAATAAAATATCAATGTGGCGTGTCGTGGGAAATCCGGGCTTAATGCATGTGGGTAAAGTGTCGTCCTGGATTAGCCTGTGCAGTCCGTACAGGCTAATCAAGGACGGCACTTTCAGCTTTTATGGTATTTTCTGTTACAATAAAGTCTCTTCTAAACATAAATCCTCTGTAGGCGGAAAGTGCCGTCCTGGATTAGCCTGTGAGAACAGCACAGGCTGATCCGGGCGACACTTTACACAAATGTATTAAGCCCGGTTTTCTCACGACACGCCACAAATATAGAATTTTCTTTCTGCAGACTTATCAGGATCGACAATGGCAGGACGGACGGTTCTGTTGATAGGCGTCATATGATACGTTTGTGTGTGCGTTGTTGTGATTAATGTTTCCCTTGATGTGGTGCATTTTACAAACATGAGGTATATTCAAAGTTCCGCTCGCCGTACAAAAAGTTTATCAAGTTCAGCAGTTTTCGACGAACGTTTTACGCAACGCAGCCGCAAGGCCGAACGTCGAGTTTTTAACGTCGATTGTGCCGCAATTATCAACGGGGACCAACCGGAAATAAATCGCGCTACTTCTATTATGAAAAATGAAACATTTTCACGTAAGGGTATTTCAGACGATGATTATATCCAGTTATCAAAAAACTGTGATACATTTAAATTTACCCGTGGGTACCATAACTTTGTTCAGAGTCAAGAAGAACTAGAATTCCCAATAGCTTACAGCATTTTGCTGTACAAGGAGGTGGAACAAGCCGAGCGGCTTTTACGAGCGTTGTACACTCCCCAGAATCTCTTCTGTCTCCACGTGGACGGCGATGCAGCACCAGAAGTTCACCAGGCCGTGCAGGGAATATCGGACTGCTTCGATAACGTGTTTGTTGTGTCCAAGAAAGAGTTTATTGTGTATGCCGGATTCTCGAGACTTCAGGCGGATATCAATTGTATGGAAAATCTAGTTGAACGAGGAAAGAAATGGAAATATTTCATCAATCTTCCTAGCCAACAGTTTCCAATAAAAACGCATGCGGAAATTGTTAAAATACTAAAAATTTATAACGGTGCAAACGACATAGAAACAAAAACTGGCAACCTTCGCAATAAAGAACGCTTTGAATTTAGATATATTTATAAACGTACTAATCCAAACAATAAAAAACTAAGCATTATTAAAATGAACGAAAAGCGAATAGATCCTCCTTTGAATATTACCGTTGCGAAAGGAATATTCAGTCGACAATTTGTAGAGTTTGTTGTTTACAGTAAACCAGCCCGGGAAATTTTAGACTGGTTTCGAGATGTGTACAGTCCGGATGAGCATTACTGGGCTACACTCCAGTATAATCCTCAGATAGGGACGCCAGGAGCATATTATATAGGTTTATAACCATTTGTACTTTTTTTGCTATATATCTGCACGTAGTGCCAGATGAACTATTCGGATCACTGGAGATTCTCCGTCGTCCACACTTCACCCTCTACAGGTTTCATTGGATCACCAGGAAACTTTGGTAGAATGTTGTACTCCGTTCATGTACAGTTATTCGTGAAATTGGTTTATGTTGGGCCAAAAACTAGGTCACTACATGAAATTTAATAAAACAAGTTTTACCCTCTAAGACGAACATTTATCATTAAATCAGAATTAAATTATGCCAGAATGTTTTCTCCTTTAAACTTTAGGCTCTGGTAATATATGAGTCACCTATTATAAAAAAAAGAATAGTTCACTAGGTAAATTAACATTATTGCATGTTTTCCGACGATAAGGTGAGGTATACGACCTAGCAGCTTCATTGTTCATTGTTCTCTGATTAGGTCGAGACTTTGTCTGAATGGTAGCCTTAATAAAATATAGCCTCAGTTCGAATATGGGTCGGATAAGTTGAAAAAGTCGGTCAGTAGGTCAAATAAACGAACATTTTTATTTTACCCCTAAGGAGCACATTTATCAACAGATAAGGTTTAAACTTTGCCAAAATGTTGTTCTTTATGAACTCTGTGATCTTGTAAGTTATGGGTCACCGCGTCACTATGTCAATTGACATAATTGCATTTTTGTTTACTTTCTTTAAAGGGGCGTCGGTAGAAAAACTAGATCACTAGGTCAGATAAAGTAAAAATAATATATTTTACCCTTGGAGCCGCGTTTCTCATCAGATACGGCTGAAACTTGTTCAGATTGTTGTCCTCCATTAAATCTAGGTGTTGATAAAATACGGATCATCTGTGGTAAACAAATAGGCCACTAGGTCAAATAATGTAAATAGCTTTTTTACACTTTAAGGACATATTTTTTCATTACATCAGGTTAAAACTTAGTCCGACTGAAGTCATCCATGAAAGTTTTTTTGGCTAAATATTGGTCTGTGATAAAATACTAGGTCCTATCGATCGACTTGTTTTACTCTCTTGTATCATGCTTGAGCACTGAATCAGGTGAACGATAAAAGTGCCATCATAGTGTTTAAATCGTATTTCTGTATTTCATCTCTTTAAATATATTATAGTTCCAGATTCAGGATACATCTTGATAAAATAAACTTTTTTAAAATATAAAATATTTATGAACACGCACAACTTAATTGACTTTGACATGTACTAATGTAGGTATTCGTACATAATGGCTTTGGTATATGGTATGTTTATAAAGTCAGTCCCTTTGAATTTACCAGACAAATACCTCATTAATTTCTTAATACATTTTGTAAGTCTAAAATTTAAAGAAAATATTTCAGATAATCCCAACGTCAAGCCGTGGATGTCGGCATACGGGAACTGGGCATGGGAAGATCCCTGCAGGGGCCAGCACGTTCGGGGGGTGTGCGTCTTTGGGGCGGGGGACCTGCCGTCCCTCGTGAAGAAGCACCATTTGTTCGTGAACAAATTCCACCTGGAGTACATGCCCCTTGCTCTGGACTGCCTTGAGGAATGGTACCATAACAAGACCGCGGACCCGGCGTTGTCCACCCTGAACTGCACATATTATGAGAACCTGCCGTTTGTAAAGAAAGTATTACGTTGTTTATACAAGGCTGGGGACTACTTAGGGTATTTCTACAACTGCATAAATCAAAGTGTTCTTTTATAAATAAATATAACACGGTTTGTGCAATGAGGGGAGTGTCATTGCAATGGACCTACAAGGGGTATTTTCACTACTGCATAAGTCAAGGCTGGAATTGAAACGAAAGTATAGACTGTTTATGCAACTTAGTGACGGGATCACGATTAGGGTTATACTATGGTGTATTGCACTACTACTAAATTCATATTCGCCATTACAGTCATAACACGGTTTTGTGAAACGGGTGGAGTAAACTACCAAGAACCTACTAGTGGTATATTTGCACTACAACAAAACCGAATTTGCAGTTTATAAGGACATTTTAGTGAGTTTTCCACTTCTCCATACATACTGTGTACCGTTAATCATGTGGGTTTATAAAGGAAACATGACACTGTTTATGCAATTAAGGAATCACTCCTATGGGACTGCCAGTGGGATTTCGACAACTTCTTGATTCAACTTTATAGGTCACTAGGTCAAATTTAGTGAATAGCGTTGTTAACACTATAGGAACTACAGTTTTCATCAGGACCGGTATTTATACAGAAACTTACTCGAAAAATAAGAAAAATCTTAAAATTCTCAAAGAAATGCATTATTTGAGCATTTTGACACAGGAGTTTCAGCATAATTCCATATGTGTTACTATTTGGTATTTTCATGCAAACATGCCCATGCATAATTCTTCAAACAAAAATTCAAATTTTGACTTATTTTCAACTTAAGTTAAAAAGAGCTTAAGAATATACATAAATATGGGCCCAGATCTAGTCTTGATACATGTATATGATGCCATGTGCTTCTTCGCTTGTCTAATTGTAATAATAAGCCACCACAAAACTCTTTCAATTAAGAAATAATTATCTTTGTTTATCGGCCAATAAACAACGATTTTTAGTTCTGATGCGTAGGAATTACACCACGAGGGTGTTAGCAACAATGATACGAAAATTATGTCGATTCCAACATGATTTGACTAATATTTTTGCCATTGTAACAAGAACTTTTTTTATTATGCTTCGCTTAGAATCGTGACTACTTTTTGCGTTGTTTATTGGGTAGTTTAAAAACGATAGTTTTGTTCTTTGTCTATAGAAAATTAGCGAGTATCATTTTAAAATAACAGTTACTCTCGAGGTTCAAGTTTTCAAAAGCTAGCTAAATAAACTCGTCTTCATTCAACACTAAACAAGCATTCTCTATCATTGTATTTATTATAATATCTATCAGTAACAAATCAACAGGAGAAAACAAGACAGTATTACTTCAAATACAATTTTTCAAGTTCAGAACAGTTTTCAAGATAAAACGCGTTTTCAGTTGTAATGTCGCCGTTTATAATAATTGAAGTTAAAGTACTATTTTATGGCATTTTACTTCCCTTGCATGTTTTGAAAATGCAAACATAATTTATGAACAAATGCTGTTATTAATATTAAGAATCATAAAACTCCTCTTAAAAAAACAACAATAGAATATGTCTCAACTACTATTACAAGAGGAAAAACAACAATATAATATGACTCAACTACTATTACAAGAGGAAAAACAACAACACGCGTGGGTATTTTTCCCTATTCCCTACGCACTGTTAAATAGTTTGCCCATCCATTCGTTGTCATAGTACCCTGCCATCGATTGAAATGCATGAATGTGCCATATATATATATACACAGTTTCAGACATTGATTTGATAACTGAGGCAGATATATTTAAGAATGTTACACGATCACAACGTTTAGCAGGAAATAGAGTTATCATAGAAACATAAACAATATTAGTTTAGTTTCTATTCCAGCCTAGAGTAATGCTAATGAAATGATGTCACACTTGGTACAAGATCTACTAAAATATTATAATCATGGACATCGACTGACTAACAAATGTGGTGTCATGTATTTTCCAGCACGTAGCCATTAGCTCACTAGGGTCTTCTGCAAACAACGGGATATAGCACTCTCTGAAACATTCTGCTAAGGTTGAACGCAAGATTTACATTTTGTCAATGCAGTTTGTTAGATTTTTTGTTCATATTAATGAATATGAAATCATCTCAGAAGCTTTTTATACGAAACAGTTAATACGTAATCCTTACAGAAATTTGCTCATACAATGGTCATCAAGTAATTAAATCACATTTAGCTGTTTCAATATATAAACTTACAAGTTTTACATTTATAAAATAACACGAATTACACTAATTAAAACATATATATTACATGTCATAAAATCCAATCGCTTTTAGTTCACATGGCTGACCAGTGATGTTTCATTAAAACACATGGTATGCATGTCATAAAATCCAATGTTTGACATTTGATAATAACATGGCTTACATGTCATGAAAGCATATGGTTTAAAATGTTATAAATTTCAAATGATTGAAATTTTATACTAGCTATCACATGGCTGACATTTTATTAAAATCATATGGTTTACATTGCAGTAAATGCCGTTGATTGTCCCATTGCGACAGTCGATCAGCTTTTTTCGCAACATGCCCATATATGTGTTCTGGACCAGATGTTTCAGCGTCGAGAAGGATATTCCTCGTATGCACGACTAGGATATGCACGTGCACCACCGATTGGCTCATTATAAATAAAACCTTCATTGTGTGGCACCCAAGAAGGCCCTGGTTCCTCAATCATTCTGATATCATCATCGTCATTATTGCCATTTCGGCCATGTCGATTGTGATATCCATCGTACGTACCACCTGAAAATGCACGTACACCACTGCGTGACTCATGATCATTGAAACCTTGACTGTGTTGCGCCGTAGGTCCTGGTCCCTCTGTCATTCTCAAAAAATTGTCTTCATTTTGACCTTGTTGATATTTTCTGTTCAGTTCCTTCCATTTGCAAACCTCTGCCAGTGCTAGGCAGCCGCCCACGAGCACCAGAATGGAACCAATACCGGAAGTGAGGACCGACCACGGAAAATTCGCCACCTCCATCTTATAATCCGGAACGCCGAAGAAGGTGGCGAGGCCTACTGACACTATTACCACCATAGTTAGGAAAGCAACCCCTGAATATATAGAAGTACACTTGGACGTTGACGTTAACAATGATAATAAGCAAATATCGAGACAGTTGGCAATAATAATAATAAAATTATTAAGAGCGTTGATAATGATAACGAACAAGTATTGAAAATGTTTGCAATGAGTGTGAGTAAATATTGAGAACGTTAATAATATTATTCAGTAAGTACTGACAACGTTGACAGTGATAAAACGCAAGTAATGTGAACAGTTGCAAATGTAGTGGGTAAATATTCAGAACGTTGACTATGATAAGTTAAGGGAATGATCTAGAGCAAATTAGCAAATTAGCTGCACCATGCCCCGTTTTGGTTCCCCCCGACTGCCCCTCTAGGTTGGTCAATACAGAAATGTTGAATATCTTTTGAAATTTAATATATTTTGTAGGGATGGCAACGAATACCAAAACTCTATTCGAATATTCGAATTCAATATTCTAATAATATTCGTTCGTTTTTATCTTAAATGTCCGAGTCTTTGTTTATTTATCCAGGATGTATAATATGTAAACAAATTAATGTGTCGTTAAAAACCGTTCTTGTCGTTGTCGACTCTATGAATTTAATAATAATAATTGTGTCCACCATCATCACCACCATCATCATTATCATCATCATCCGATTAATTGATGTCATAATTAAACAACATAGTTCTTAGATTTTATTCGAATCATTTACTGTGTCATACATGTATTAATAGTAAAACAGATCTATACAATTCAAACAACAAAACAGACACCCAATACACAAAGCAATCTGACAATTTAATAAACAGGTTAACGAACGAGAATAGTTTGAGACTAATCGGGAAACACATAGAATATATACCTGTGCTGTTTTACTCATGTTTGTTATATTGAGCGAATAAATGCTTTAAAGTAGGCATGAACAATGTTGTTGTTAATGCACCGCTAATTAAAGGAAAGAAGTTAAATTAATAGCAACACCTTAACCGCATAATGCACCATACATTGTTCAAACATTTGTCTCAAATTAGTGTCAGTGTGAAAATATCGGTCTCCAATAAGCCTCAGTTTAGCACCCATATAATGTTACGTACAAACTGCGCAAATATCGGTCTTATCTTATGGTCCGTTTACGACTCAATTGTCACAGTTTGCTTAATCTGTTATCTCCCACTGCGCATACGGCCATCGATTGTGTTAAATAACATGTCAACGTGTCAAATTAGGTATTGTGAAAACATAATTATCGCGGATTATAGAATTAAACTAGTTTATTATGGAGAATTTTTAAAAAAAATTGTACCATTGGAATACTCATTTAATATTCGAATATTCGGTCAAATATTTGAATATTCGAATATTAGATTATTCGTTGACATCCGTAATATTTTTGCAGATTTTCTATGACAAATGAAAAGAATATGCTTAAAAACCTTACTTACAAGCTTTACACTAATAAATACCCCGGATTTAGCAAATTATTAGAAAATGTCAACAGACTGGTCCAGATTTCCACACTGTTCTTTTTAAGCAGCACTCTGTACCTTTTATTTTCCTGTAAGTTAGTTTTATGAAAGTTTAACACTGCTATATAAAAACAGCGCTATAATAAGTTGATTCGAAATTCGCTGTTTGTTATAAACAGAAATTGATATTACATGATTGTATCGTTTACAAAATGCAAACTGTTTGTCGAAAGTATTAATGTGAATACCCGGTGACTTAATGTGAAATATGACATGACAGGCGACAAACGATATGGGTCTTTGGGTAATATTTAACGTTACGTTGCATTACGCTTAATTCCGGGGGTCAAATTGTTACTACATGTGGTAGGATACTGTGTGTTACGTTAATCAAGCTTAAAAAACATAAACGGTAAACGAAAACAACAATAGCAACAACAGTGAGACGTTTTGGGGGATTTTTCAAGAGATTTTGGAAACCAAGAGTCAAATGACCCAGGTTTTGAAAATATGAGGCGTCAAAATAAAATTTTAAATTGTCAAAATACTGTAGCCATCGGAATTTTGTTGCTGAATACATATTTAATGGTCTGTAAATGGTGATTAATGTTAATAAAGGTAAATAACTTTGCGAAAACACAATAAGTATTATACAAATATTATTTTCTAGTGCTTTTGAAGTTGTAAAATGAAAAACAAGTGCAACAAAAGGATGCAAGGCAGACTATTTGCTTGAGTCATAATTAGAACATTGCATTGCTTTCATCAAAACGCAGGATTCTGCATCTATGGAAATCCCTGCTTTTACCTCCAGCGATAAGAAAACCAGACATAACGGCGACGCTCTTTCTGGAGCCGCACCATCCGCATCTCCAGACCTCTACCATTATTGCAGCCACGAATATCAGACCGAGGCCTATTGACATCACTATCTGTATGGCCAACCACCATCTGAAGCCACCTTAAGTAAAGTAGGAAAATATATAAAGTTTTTATTTATGATATGCACATTTTAGTAGAAGTATTTACAGAAATGTATAATGAATCATTCAAATAGAAAATTAAACTTGTAAATTTGGCTCTTTTATTTAAAGGAAGAAAGAGTAAATTTCTGAGTTGAAAATGGTGTGAAAGTGTTCACAATAGTTAGTTTCAAAGGCCACTGTTTGTAATTCCTTACCTAACCCAGTAGCTAATGTAACCGAAAGCTCCTTCGCATTACAGCCAGTTAACTGGCTGAAATTGAATGAGTTACTGGTCGTCATCGGTATGCCCTCCATTATACAATAAGTTGCGTTGTCCATACAGCAAACCATGTTGTACCAAATGTTAACGTACACGGATACCCAGAATGTCTGATTGCTTGGACACGTCTGATAGTCGAATGTAACCCAATATGGCATCACGTAACCAACTAGGACCAGAAATCCACCGGAAAGAGTAAACAGAAGTGCTCCATTAGCGTAACATGACCAGGTTGACATTTTTGTTCCTTTTTCTTCACTTTGATTATTTTCTGCCATTGTGAATCCTTACAAAAATATGTATTTCAACTGTAGCGAAGAGTAGTGTATCGTCCTTAAGTTACTTCTTTTTCGTAATTGCTTTCTGTTACTTCCAACCATGTGTGCAACTAGTATTTACGCTTGAAGAAAACTACATTGGTTGATCATTTTCGATTTCGAATATCAAACAACGTAACTAGAACGTGATAACCGTCACAATTAGCAGCTGCACTAGACAATGTCACGAACACCGACATCTTAGGCACTGCACATCATTAAGTAACATTGTCCACAGGTAAATCCATCACATTCATGCAAAATTAAATTCGACAACCGTTCAATAAATACATCGAAATGTAACTACTTGAAGAAGTGAGCCTATTTAGTTATAATAATTATAGTTGGAAAATAATCGTCGTCAGTTATAGTAAACACAATCGACAAAGGGATTATCCGATAACGCTTTATATTCCTACCCAACTAGATTGTTCACACGTAGTATCTGTATTATCTTGACTTCTTTCCAAATCTTTGGTTTGCATAGTACAATAGTTGCTCAACAGTGCGTACATCGATTGTTCTGTTTGGACCTTGATAAAATGACAGGTGCACTGATTGTTATCGCATTGTAAGTGTAACATGTGTAACATAAAATCCTCAAACACTCTGTCTATGTATTCCGCGGTTAGGATCTGACGACAGACATCGTATGAATTCTAGAAGCATTGGCAGGGGCACGTTCTGTAGCCAATGATTTCCAAGGCTCGCTCCACAACTACATACCCCCCCCCACCAAAAAAAAAAAAAAAAAAAAAAAAAAAATCACGTTACACAACAACCATCGCACAATCCCTGTGTTATTGCATGTAACGAATTAAGCCCTACGAAACGTTGAACCAAGAAAAAAGGCAACCATTTATATTGTCTAAGGCTTATTAATTTTTTTTATCGGAAATGAAAAAATGAAGTTTTTCTTACAAGAGAAGGTATAGCAATGTTAGGTGTTGTTTGCTTTATTCGTAATATACCAGAAGGCAGTTATTAAAGTGTCTGCTGTTTTATCAACTTGCCTCTTAAATTTTTCTCGATAATTATTATCGCAAGAGATGATATATTGTTTCAATTTGTATTTTACTACCATAACACATCTATATTGGTTTCCATTTATGCTAGACATAAAACTGATGTCAGTTAGTTTCCTCAACTTATGAGCGGCACTTATAATTAAAATACATTTGAAATTTGACACTGTTTTAGTACGTGGCACACAATTTAGTTTAACTCTAGTATAGATTTATGCAACACACCAGTTTTTAAAGTACAGTCCTCTAATGCAATCAAATAACGTTCATATGGCGGCATGCTTCTGCACAAGATGAAACAATTTGAAGACAATTTCAATACATTTTCTTTATTTTTTTTACGTTTTCGTAAAAGTATATAGTTATCGATTAAGTGTGAACAGGTAGAAGAAAACAACATGGACATGTACACTCGTTGTGTTTACTCATTCAGTCATCACCCTTTCATTTTCACACTCAAACTATATTACTATATATTATCGTTAGGAAGCTTATCACGAACAACAGAATGGAACCGATACCAGAAATGAAGACCGACCACGGATACGTCGCCGCCTGTAGCTTAAAATCCGGAACGCCGATATTGCCTTTGATCTTCACTGCTACCAGTTACACCACAATTAGGAAAAGCGTTCATGAAAACATTAAATCAACAAATAGACGATATTTAAAAGGTTCCCAATGGAATATGATTTTTTTTTCAAAATTTATACAATATTTCACAATTTATGTATATCCGGGTTATATAATTAAATCAGACAGGAAGAAAAAAAGACTGGAAATACCGAAATCTTCACCGGGTTACTCTTCTTCCGCTATGTTAAAATGGATTCGTTTAATTTTAAGCCGCTGTCCATTGGATATAATTTAATACATCGTAATTTAAGTAATAGTTCTTATGAACGTTCTTGGTGTTTATTCGTCCGAATTCTGTTTCTTACTCACGAAATGCATTGTTCAAAACCACTTGGTCCGAACGGAATATACTAAAACGTACATGCTTGTTCACTCCGAGTCATCACCAGTTATCGCATACCGCAAATAGACGATAACAAGTTACCAACATGTCAATAATTCAAAGATGTCAATGCGTAGGTTTTGTATTTTGTTCGGTTACATGCCCATTTGAAACACTTTCTGTAATGTTTTTTAATTAACTTATTTCTGGACTGCTTTTTTAAAATCCGGGTGCGATCGTCAAAAAATAGTTAATAAAATGTTTGTGGCGGGCCATAAAAAATCGTCGCAGCGCTGCCTGAGAAACAAATTATTATTTTTTTAGTCTAAAAAAACTCGTCTTTATTCAACACTAAACTAGCATTCTCTATAATTGTATTTATTATAGGTGGCATATCTAACATTAAGATATCAATTTGAGAAGACAGTATTACTTCCAATACAATTTTATATCACACGTGGAAATATGTGACATTATGAATTTATCAACATAATAAACATTCTTAACACACGGACATAAAATACCTGGATAGTCTACGGATGAATCACGTTGAATCCACCAGAAATCTCCATCGTAGCTCCTTTGTTTAGGGAATACCGTAATTTGTTGTTTTGTCACCGTATTTTGTCAAATACTGAATACGGTTTGCTTGATTAGAATGTTTGTGTTTCATAGATTAAACTCAACTCTTAAACCTGATTTACTTTTAGTGAACAAATCTGTGTATATATTTATGTTTGGTCAGACAACGTATTGTTACTTTGAACGATAACATTTAAATATCTTGGAAATATTTTGTATAAGCGTCTTTGAAAATGACCGCCACGTACAAGATCACGCGAGAACTATTTGTGTGTATAAACTATATCTCGGCGTTTGATGAATATTAACATTACTGTTTTCATAATTTAGGAATAAGCCTTTTAATCTATTTAGATACTTCGCCGAGATACAGCCTTGTAATTTATTGTGTATAAGGAATATTTACTTTAATGTAAACAGTTGTAATTTCTTGTATTCATACGCCACACATGTATTTTATTCGGCGTTTGTTTTTTGATAAATTTAAACTCAGCTGTTTATTTGTAAATACTGCTTTTCACAAAAGCTGTTATATTAACATAAGAGCCGTACATATTATGTTGTTTATAAATTGAATTTCTATATAAGGAATGGACCTGGGCACATTTGAATGTCCTAAGCCGAGGATCTCATTGGTTGATTCCGTCACGTGGTCGGAACCTATATATACGAGCTCAGAACTCAGTCTCGACATCTTCTTTCTGGAGTTAACACGTCCGATAGATAACTTGTTGCTTGCAACAACTATGGTATATTACAAAATAGTTACTGATTTAATAGTTACTGTACGCTAACATCATGGCTAATAGAATGTTCAGGCAAATGAGAGCTCCAACATTTATGATTTTATATTAAAAACTATACCCTACTATTTATTATGTAACATTATAATTAACTACATGTACAGTTAGGAGATCCCCGTGCATAGGCTCGGTCCTTCCTCGATTAAGTTGCTGTTCTGCTCAGACGTTCATATTTGTGGGCCGCCAACGGCTCAATGCTTATTTGTAACATGGATTGCGAATTAAATAATTACTACAGTTATTAAATTGTTGAAACTTTTATTGGCTTCGTATTCGTTTAACCCGATGGACTCAACCTCAGGCATATATATAAACAGTTTCAGACCTTGATTTTTTAACGTGTGCATATATATTTAGGAAAGTTACAAGACCGCAACGTTTAGCAGGAAATAGAGTCATAGAAACATAAACGAGATTGGTTTAGTTTCTATTCCAGCTTAAAGTAATGCTAAAGAAATGCCGTCACACTTGGTACAACATCAACTACAATAGTATAATCATGGGCATTGACTGACCAACAAATGTGGTGTCATGTATTTTCCAGCACGTAGCCATTAGCTCATAGTTCTTCTGCAAACAGCGGGATGTAGAACTCTGTCAAACGTTCTGCTAAGGTCGAACGCAAGATTTACATTTTGTCAATGCAGTTTGTTTGATTTTTCGTTCATCTTAATGAACAGAACAGAATATTTATTTAACTTAAGCATTACAAGCTTATCGTTATACAAACAGACCAAGGAAACATACATGGCATGTGACATGTAAATAATACATTTAAATAGTATCAATTATAAATATCTATCTAATTTCAAACAGTCATAAAAGTGAGGTTGTTTAAAGGTAAACAACATTCAGGTTGTTACCTGCAATCTAAATTTACATCAGTACTGGAAGATTGAGAGGAATGTAGATAAACTTCACTAATGAAGTAACATTTTAAGTCGGAAGTCATTCGATAAGAACAGTGCAATGTATATTTAGTCTATAGGGAATAAAAAAATACACGTGTTGCTATTTCAATAAAAATAAACAAACAGACACAATACGGCTATGTTAAGGAAACTTAAGTAAACAGTGTTGTTACCGTAAATATTTAACAGACATATCACATGTGATCAGTCAAATTAGAATGAACAAACAAATGTCTAAATTTATTTGATATATTAATGTTCCTCTTAGTTGAAAAGCTTTATGACAATATGTTGCCAGCCTTTTTATGATAGTTTTATTTTCACATTGCATTAAAGCAATATATGTTACCAAACTTGTGCGAGTATATAAATATTTTGGGATACATTGTTTTCGAATGTGGGTGTATATAGGGCACTTGAGAACAAAATATAATTCATCTTCAATACCATTCTGGTCGCAAAGTGTACATTTCCGTTCATTTCTTGGTACATAATTGGGCCAACCGATTTCTATGTTTAATTTGTGAAATAACCAATGTAATTTGGCCATGACATTTCTGTACTTTGAATTTTCCAACAGACTTATATATGCTGATTGTTCAAATTTAAATTTTATTTCTCTGTATACATCTAGAGACGTTGATTGGTCTAGATCTGACCGCCAATTGCTAATATAGATATCTCGGAGTCGATTTCTAAACATGGGAATGAATGCTTCTATCTTAACAAAACCGGGATAGAGCCATAAATCATTTAGACCGGATGTCTGTAATATATTACGTACCTGTGAGGCCTAATGTGCCAGAATTCTTTACATCTATATTATTTAACTGTTCATTTAATATGGTATATAAGATACAATTATCTTGCTTTACAGTGTGGAACTTTAAAAAATATTTAATCATTCTAACACATCTTTCAATAAACAATGGATATCTACCAAATTCGCTGTACTATGCTAGGGTATTGGTAGACTGTTTTACATTTAATACCCATTTACAGAACTTCTTATGGCCTCTTTCTTAAACTTCTGACTGTACATAACCCCAAACTTCTGAGCAGTAATTTAAAACTGATAGTACGTATGCATCAAAAAGATTAAACATAATATTTATTGGCACATTGTTATTTCTAATTAAGGACATCAATGGATGTAAAGATCGCAATCCATTTCCCGTGAGTGTTTTCGTAGCTTGCGCGAAGGGGCCGCCACTGGAAAACACCACCCCTAAATAATTGAACGAGTTAACAACTTGAACTTCTTGATTATTATATAACCATTTGTCGTTAAAATCCAACCTTCCCCCTTTTCGGAAGACCATGATTTTAGTTTTCTCAATATTAACCGTGAGGTTCCATTGACGACACTATGCAAATGGTCTATCAAGGGAATTTTGTAGACCATCTTTCGATTCCGATGTAAGAACTGCGTCGTCGGCAAACAATAGTACAAATATAGCGATTTGATCAATATTAATGCCAGCATCGATATTTTCTTGTAAATGCATCTCAATGTCATTTAGGTAGAGGAAAAAGCAGATCGGAGAGGTTATCTCCCCCTGAAACAATCCAATGTTGATGTTAAAAAAATCAGACAATGTTCCCAAATGACACACAGCTTTACCTCACTATACATTGACTGTATAACGGACCATAATTTGCTGTCAATTCCTAATTTAATATTCTTGAACCACAGCCGGTTCCTATCTATGAAGTCATAGGCCTTCCTGTAATCCTCAAAACAACAATACAATTTTGTCGTATAAGTTATTTGTCTTTGTATCAACGAATGTAAAATAAATACTGGGTCGAGAGTGCGATATTTGTTTTTGAATTCAAATTGCGCGTCCGTTAGAACAGAATTTTCATCTGCCCATGACTTTAATCTCTCGTTCAATATAATGGTAAAGAATTTAGAACAGAACAGAACAGAACATTTTATTTAAGACATGTACAAGTACATCGTCTACAACACATATCAATATAATACATGCAATCAACATGACATAGCGTAGTGTTAAATAAATATATACAATTCATTCTAATCAATGCGTATTTCGAAAGTAGGAATTCGGAGGATGAACGTTAACCGTGTGTTAATTATTAACGAAAGTTAGTGCATTTCTAACATTCATAGCTTCCTTAATAAACTTACACAGATTAAAAACATCTGATTTATTAGTTGAATTTAAAAGCTGGGTAAATTTATAGACAGAAGGTTTTACATAGAAATATCTTCTAATATATTTTTTTCTGATGTCAGTATAATAATTGCAAATAATGGCAAAACGGTATTCGTCCTCTATATCTGTAGAATTACAAAGTGTACAATATCTTTCCTCTCGTGGAATTCGATTATATCTTCCTGTTTGTATTCAGAGAGGAAGTCCATTTAATCTTAATCTACTCATGTATAAGCAATAACGTTTCGATAAAATATCTAAATATGGCTCGTAATAATGTGTTGATTTACACAATTTATACTGACACAACATTGAGCTGTTGTCAATTTTTGACATCGTTTCTTGTTTAAAGGTGTCTATAATACGGGTTTTTAACTCATTCAAAAATAAATCCTGATTGATACTGCTAACATTATCAAATACATATGCAAATCCATAATCAGCTAACAACTTTCTTATATGTGCTGCCCAATTTAAATGTCCGTTATAACTATCAATAACAGATTGGGAATAAATAGTTTTAACAATAATATTGTTTGAGCTAGCAATTTTCAGCCAGTATTTAATCTTTCGAATATATCTACTAATAAACAATGGGTAACGTCCCAACTCACTATATATAATTGCATTACAAGTATTTATTTTAACCTTTAACAATCGCTTGCAAAACTTAAGGTGGACTCTTTCAAGTTCCTTTGACTTAGTATAACCCCATACTTCACAGGAATAATTCAATATAGGACTCACAAAAGCATCAAATAACTGACACATTGTCTTAGGACTTAAGTCAAACTCCTTACATTTGCATAAAAGAATGTTCATTGCTTTCAAAGCTTCACCAACTAGGTGTTCCTGATTTAAAATAAAATTTCCAGTGTAATTAAAAATTGTTCCTAAATAGTTAAAATCATTTACAACTTCTATTTTTTTTCCATCGTATGACCAGTTTTCAATATTTAATAATCCACCCCTTTTACGAAAAACCATAATTTCAGTCTTTGAAGTATTTACCTTGAGTCCCCAGGTATCACAAAATGACTTTAAACTATTTAAATGTTGTTGTACCTCACATGGGGTTTTACCTAAAATGGCCATATCATCTGCAAAAAGTAGAAGTATCAAAACAATATCATCTAAAACTAGGCCACAGTCAGTATCTTTTTGTAAAAACAACTCTAAATCTTCGACAAAAATAGAAAACAATAGGGGTGACATTACTTCACCTTGACGCAAGCCCACTGCATATTCAAAGTACTCAGAATAATTCGAACACAGTTTAACACGAGATTTAACATGCTGATACATATCTCTTACAATTCTTAAAAGTTTTCCACGTACACCACAATTGTATAATTTCAACCACAAACCATTTCTATAAATAGAATCAAAACATTTCATCATGTCAACGAAAATAACATATAACCTTTTGTTTTCACTAATATATTTTTGCACAATTGACATAAGTACAAATATTGCATCAACAGTGGATCTACCTTTACAGAATCCGAATTGCGCATCCGAAATAGTGTTGTGCTCATTACAAAACTGCTCAATTCGCTTGTTTATAACTGTAGTAAAAAGCTTCGCTAAACAACTAACCAATGTAATTCCTCTATAATTATTCACATCGTTTTTATCACCCTTTTTATGCAATGGGATAATTGTACCTTCAGTCCAGTTATCTGGAAAATAACCAGAATTTAGTGTAGAATTAAAGAGATCACACAAATGTGATGATAAAATATCAATACTTTCAATTAAGTATTTATTTAAAATACAGTCACTGCCAAAAGCTTGTTCCGTTTCAAAGATTTCACAGCGGTAACGATTTCATTAACGGTAAAAGGTTGATCTAGTTCAGGAAAATATTCATTAGGATAATTAAAATCATTGTTTTCACAAAAAGTCTCCGCCTGAACATTTTCACAATCAAAAATGTTGTTACTTAAATTTGAAAAATATTCTTTGAACTCATTTAATGATAAATTATTTCCCACATTACTCGTTCGTTTGCTGAAATATTTCCAGAACTCTTTTGGTTTACTCTTTTTTAAGTTTTGAATTTCAACAATCTTTCGCTTGTAAAATATTGACTTCTTTTTACGTATGAAATTTTTATAATTCCTTTTACTCTCACATAGCTGTATTCTATTGGCGTCAGACTGACAAACATTAAAACGACGCAGATCTGCTAAACAATTTAGAGAAACAGCTTGTTATCGTAATTCCCTTATAATTATTTGGGTCGGATTTATCACCTTTTTTATGAATAGGGATAATAATGACTGAGGCCCATGTACGGTGAAATGACTTTGAGTTTAATATATGATTGACAAATGTGTTTAACGGACGGATTATTTGTGGCGCACATACCTTAAAATATTCATATAACACATTGTCAATGGAAGGGGATTTATTTACACCTAGCCTTTTAACTGCTTTTAAAATCAGTCTGGAATAGGTATATCTAGTGACTCGAACGTCGCTCTAAATTATTGCCTATCATCAAATTGAGTGATAAAGTCCGAATATTCATCGTTAATTTGCGTGTCACTACCAGACATGAGGTTACTAAAATAATTTTTAAATTCTTCATTTGAAATATCATCACCAGCAGTGTATATTTTTCGCGGTTTAAATATTTTCCAAAATTCTTTCGGTGACTTCCGCCTTAGATCATTCATCTTGCGACAGCCCGAATGATTAAAGGAATTGTTTTTTTTCGACATTGATATTTATAGTCTATTTTCGCATTATATAATATCACTTTGTCTGCGTCCGATAGTATGTTGTTAAATTGTCTAACGGCCTGTTTATATGCGGTATATTTACGTTTACATTCGTTCGTCATCAAACCAATCTTTTGAGTTGTTCTCCTCATGAAAACGTACATTTCGTTTTACAGAGCTTTTTTCAAAATATCTATTTCCGTAAGCACATAAAAAAGATCGTAAATATCGACGTGTGACTACTTACATCTCCATTCCCGTTGATTTCAACATTTAAATCATTTATTAGAGTATCTAAATTATTTGTTATGCCGCTCACAAACAAGTCTTCATGTTTTGAATCGAATTTATAATACCGCGATTTACAATTTCCAGTGGCGTTCCGGCACACAGTATTTATTTTAAACGAAAAGGAGAGTGGCGCGTGATTGGAAAAAGTAGTAAAATTCCCAACAGTGAAATTGGCAAGCAGATCAAAATTAGTACGATGTGTCAAGAAATAATCTACCACAGTAGTACCGTTATGAGTCATGCAAGTGAAGTTACCCCCGTCGCCTGACCATCGACCGTTAGCTATCAGCTGATTTGTCGCTTTGCACAAATCGAGTAAACGCTCACCGAAATTATTTGAGGTGTGATCTCGTGATTTCCGAGGGGTGGGTGTATCAATGACAATTAATTCATCTTCACCTATATTGCGATCAAACTGGATATAATCTGGCTTAATACCAGTTCTACAATTTAGGTCGCCAGACACAAATATTTTCCGAAGGTCCTCAAACAATAACATATCTTGCTCTAGTTGAGTGAAAATATCAAATTATACATGCTATGGACCGGTGATGATTCGGGAGCTATATATGTAAAACAAACATATACATTATCCTTTATATTGAAACCATTCTTATGAAGTTTAATCCAAATAATACAATCTACTGAGTTTTGAGCTAGGGTTACTCCTTTTTTTTTTTCCTGTTTAACAGTATTATTCATTTCATAATATACACAATACAAAATAAATCAAAACATAATTATGCAAGTTCTACTAGTTTCTTTGCAATAATCTACTAAACTATACTCTATATTGATTTCAGAATTACATAATACACATAATATTGTGCAAGCAAAATTTTAATATATATGCACGATGGTACATTTAAAACTGGGTATACAATTTGTACACAATAGACCATGTGTACAAAACGTAACTATACTAGCACTGAACTATGGAATAACTATTTTAAACATGCTAATTACAGAGAAGTCTTATAACTGTCCAATAGAAATCTTTTTTGGGTGCATTTAGTGTGCTTGTATAAATCTTTAACGCTAATTTTAGACTAGTGTTCAGACCTGAAAAGCTTCGGATAATTTCTTTCCGTTTACATGTAATATGTACTTTTTAATTTCCATGAAAAGAATAAAACAATTGTCGTTTTCTTTTGTGTCGCCAAGCAATAACAATTTGCAATTAATTTCAATGTTTATATTTGCATTTTTTAAACTATGCCAAACATCCTTAATCAAGGTTTGCACTGTGTTACATTCCCAGAATAAGTGGGTAATTGATTCTTCCGACAATTTGCAAAAAGTGTTTGCGCTACTACCCGACTTGCCCATTTTAAAAAGAAGTGAATTTGTCCCCAATATTCTGTGGACAATCCTTGTTTGCAACCATTGAATATATGTATCACTTGTTTTTTTCAAACACTTGCCCATGGACAATGTTCCACTGTATGGTATCATTTACAAACAACTCATTCCATTTAATATGACTTGTTGGGATTTCTGAGTTAAATTTAAGCCTATTGTATAGTATCTTATTGCATGAATTAACAATTATCGGTATAAGATAGGTTGACAGAACTGTACATTTGTACTTTGTAATGTACTAATGGTATATTTTGCAATGAGGCAATGTACGCTGAAAGAACTTTTTTTAAGCCTTCATAGTGTAAAAAATTTACTGATCTATTTATTTTGTTTTGAGCTCTTGCAATGACAAGATTTGTCCGTTATCCTTAGTGACATCTTCAACATACTGAATGCCATTGTCGTACCAATATTTCCAGAAAATGTATTTGTTGTTGATCAACAAACAACTGTTATAAAACAGAGGCAAATTTAACAGCTTCTCAATAGAATCGATACAAATACATTTAACATATTCAGAATGTATGGTTAAAACATTAATCCAAAAAGTGTTTGTTATTCCTTTCATAGAAAATATTGCATATAAACTACCTGTATTACATAGCTTATTAAAATCTAATAACTTCCTTGTCATCGCCGTGAATTTGCTCTGTCCTTGAATAACCTTTCTAACCCAAGATAATTTCAAGCTACTTATATAAGGGTTACTCCTTTTCTTATACTATCTTTACTGTAAACAATGAGACCGCCACTTGATCGTTTTGCGCGGCGAATTTGATATTTTCGATAAGAGTGAGTGGGGTCTGAGTATCTCTTAACATCAATGGCAGCGTTAATATTAGTCCATGTTTCGCTTAGACATATAATGTCATATTCACAATTAATATTTATAAAATCGCTTGAGAGTTTTTTCTCTGCAGTAAGTCAAAATATCATTGGTCAACCATGTGAACTATCAACCATTGAATTTTATTAAATGTTATCCATATGTTTTTATGAGTGTAATTCGTGTTATTTTATTATATGTAAAACTTGTAAGTTTATATATTAAAACAGCTAAATTTGATTTAATTACTTAATGACCATTGTATGAGTAAAGTTCTGTAAGGATTACGTATTAACTGTTTCGTATAGAAAGCTTATGAGATGATTTCATATTCATTAAGATGTTTTATTAAACTACGTGGTATACATGTCATAAAATCCAGTGGCTGACATTTCATAATAACATGGTTTACCTTTCTTGAAAGCATATGGTTTAAAATTTTATAAAGTCCAAATGGTTGAAATGTCATACTAGCAATCACATGGCTGACATTTTCTTAAAATCATATGGTTTACATTGCCGTAACCTGTCGGTTGTTGTATCGTTGCGACGATCGATCAGATTTTTTCGCAACATGTGCATATATGTATTCTCGACCAGATGTTTGAGCGCGTTCTCCATACTCGTTATTGCCATTTCCGCCTTGTCGATCAGGATTTTCATCGTATGGACGACTACGATATGCACGTGCACTACCGCTTTGCTCATTATCAATGAAACCTTCATTGTGTTGCACCCCAGAAGGCCCCTGTTCCTCAATCATTTTGATATCTTTGTCATTATTGCCATTTCCGCTTTGTCGATTGTGATATCCATCGTACGTACCACTTGAAAAGGCACGTACACCACCGCGTGACTCATGATCATTGAAACCTTGACTGTGTTGCGCCGTAGGTCCTGGTCCCTCGGTGTCTTCATTTTGACCTTGCTGATATTTTCTGTTCAGTTCCTTCCATTTGCAAACCTCTGCCAGTGCTAGGCAGCCGCCCACGAGCACCAGAATGGAACCGATACCGGAAGTGAGGACCGACCACGGAAAAGTCGCCACCTCCATCTTATAATCCGGAACGCCGAAGAAGCTGGCGAGGCCTACTGACACTATTACCACCATAGTTAGGAAAGCAGCTCCTGAATACATAGAAGTACACTTGGACGTTGACGTTGACAATGATAATAAGCAAATATCGAAACAGTTGGCAATACTAATAATTAAAATATTAAGAGCGTTGAGAATGATAATGAGCAAGTATTGAGAATGTTTACAATGATTGTGAGTAAATATTGAGAACTTTGAAAACGTTATTAAGTAAGTATTGACAATGTTGAAAACGATAAAATACAAGTATTGTGAACGTTTGCAAATATAGTAAGTAAATATTGAGAACGTTGACTAGGTTTAAGTTAAAGTTAGTTTCGAGAAAGTTTAACACTATTGGATATAAACAGCAATATAATAAGTTGATTCGAAATTTGAAGTTTGTTATAAACAGAAATTGATATTACATGATTGTATCGCTTACAAAATACAAACTGTTTGTCGAAAGTATTAATGTGAATACCCGGTGACTTAATGTGAAATACGATATGATAGGCGACAAACGATATGGGTCTTTGGGTAATATGTAACGTTACGTTGCATTAAGCTTAATTCCGGGTGTCAAATTGTTACTACATGTGGTAGTATACTGTGTGTTACGTTAATCAAGCTTAAAAAATATAACGGTAAACAAAAACAACACCAGTGAGACGTTTTCCTTACTTTTTCAAGAGATTTTGGAAACCAGGAGTCAAATGACCCAGGTTTTGAAAATATGAGGCGTCAAAATGAAAAATTAAATCGTCAAAATACTGAAGTCATAGCAATTTTGTTGCTGAATACATGTTAAATGGTTTGTAAATGGTGATTTATGTTCATAAAGGTTAATAACTTTGCGAAAACACAATAAGTATTATATAAATATTATTTTCTAGTGCTTTTGAAGTTGGCAAATGAAAAACAAGTGCAACAAAAGGATGCAAGGCAGACTATTTGCTTGAGTCAAAATGAAAACATTGCATGTTGCTTGCATCAAAACGCAGGATTCTGCATCTATGGAAATCCCTGCTTTTACCTCCAGCGAGAAGAAAACCGGACATAACGGCGACGCTCTTTCGGGAGCCGTAAAATCCGCATCTCCAGACCTCTACCATTATTGCGGCCACGAATATCAGACCGAGGCCGATTGACATCACTATCTGTATGGCCAACCACCATCTATAGCCACCTTAATTGAAGTAGGAAAATATATACACTTCCTTATTTTAAAAGGAAGTAGTTGCAACCTATTGAAAAAAGAAATCCTCACAAAATAATATGCTTGTCATATGAAAAAAACAGCACATAAACCACTATAGATAACTTGTGATGTAGGGTTGAAGTATTATATATATTTTTTTATATGCTGCAAAAATCAATGAACTTAACTTTTTTTATTTGTGATATGCACATTCTAGTAGAAGTATTCACTGTCAGAAATGTATAATGAATCATTCAAATATATATATTAAACTTTTCATTTTGTCATGTTTATTAAAAGGAACAAAGAGGAAATTTCTGAGTTGAGAATGGGGTCAAAGAGTTCAAAATAGTTAGTTTCAAAGGCCACTGTTTGTAATTCCTTACCTAACCCAGTAGATAATGTAACCGAAAACTCCTTCGCATTACAGGCAGTTAACTGGCTGAAATTGAATGAGTTGCTGGCCCTCATCGGTATGCCCTCCATTCTACAGCAATTTGGGTTGTCCATGTCGCAAACCATGGCGTACCAAATGTTAACGTACACGGATACCCAGTATGTCTGATTGCTTGGACACGTCTGATAGTCGAATGTAATCCAATATGGCATCACATAGCCAACAAGGACCAGAAATCCACCGGAAAGAGTAAACAGAAGTGCTCCATTAGCGTAGCATGACCAAGTATACATTTTTGCTCCTTTGTCTTCACTTTGATTATTTTCTGCCATTGTTACAAAATGCACAAAAATATGTATTTCAACTGTAGTGAAGTGTAGAGTATCGTCCTTCAGTTAGTTCTTTTTCGTAATTGCTTTCTGTTACTTCCAACCATGTGTGCAACTAGTATTTATGCTTGAAGAACACTATATTGGTTGATCATTTTCGATCTCGAATATCAAACAACGTAACTACGATGTGATAACCGTCACAATTAGCAGTTGCACTAGACAATGTCACGAACACCGACATCGAAGGCACTGCACATCATTAAGTAACATTGTCCACAGGTAAATCCATCACATTAATGTAAAATTACATTCGACAACCGTTCAATAAATGCTTAACATCAAAATGTAAACTACCTGAAGAATGACACTACTTCCGCTTTCGATTTACACGCATGTTCTATCTCCGAGGTTGTGCGTTTCAAGGTGCAATTCGGATTTCACCGATATCTGCTTAAACATTTCTCAACAGCGTTTTAAAGATCATCACTGATAATTTACATCAAGTGTACTGCTATCAATAAGGTTTAAACTACAGTTGACACACATAAACACAAATCAATACATTTGCTGGAAAGGCGATTTATTGGAACGCTATTGATTGAACATATATTATAGATATTTATTATATATTAAAGCGCTGAAGGGACTGCAGTTGTTCGCTGCTGCGTAACATTGGGCACAACTCACTAAATTAAAAGTCAATAGCAAGTTTATATTGAACATAATTATTGAGATCGTTTCTAAATGTAAATCTGTCTACAGTTTTGAATATTAGAAAGCAAGAATATGTCTCAATGACTGTTACAACATTCGTTTGTACAAGTAGTTATTGAAAATGTTAGTGCAGTGTTCAATATCATAGCGTCCGATGGATCTTATCGACTCGTCCCAATTAATTAGTACAATAGGCACGTATACCCCGTAATGGTGTATTTTGTAGATTATTTTGCAAATATATTGAAAATACAATAATATTAAAATTTTATATTACAACCAGTAAAATGAATCAAATTGCATGAAGTCACCTAAACCATATAATAACTTAAAATGAAAACCCCGACGCGTTATTGTGGACAATCTGGGGAATTAGAGCGGTATGCCATATGATATGCCCCTTAAATACAGTGGCTATACATTTATAAACGATTTATTAGTAAAATATGATAGTTGCGCTAATAGCTTGTTCAGTGGTATTATGCGAAGAAAATAAAAATCACTGAATTTAAATACTGGTTAAGAAGCCAGAACCAACAAACACGACGTGTTATAAATGATAATAGGTTCTTTCCAAAAAGTCAAACATAGAGCGAAAATATGTGTAAAATTTCGTTTTCTAGTTAAGTCTTACATTCCGTGTTTTACTATAATATTTGTATCAACATTATAGAGATAACTTGAACAGAGATTTTTGCCTGGCGATTTATAATCTTCAAAATGCAACGTTAAAACATATATTGCGCCGTTAAAATGGATATTGCCACATAATAAAATCAGATTTTAAAATAGTCATCGCCATTGTGTAGTTAGGTTAGTGTTTGTCTGTCTATAATGCCGATTTGAATTGTATCTGTTGTCAAATGTGCAGCTGATGAATTGAGGTCCATTGTAAAATGTACTCCACTAATTAAAACGTTAACAGGTGCGAAAACTAGACAGCCGCTCACCGCAGCTAACAATTCAATGTACGAAATATATATAATTATAAAGACTGTCAAAAAAGTTTCAATCAAAAATGATAATTATTGTAGGGCAAAAAAAAATGATGAGCCAAATTCTTTGTCCGGTGTACAATATCATGGTCTTTCTTTGGGCTACAAACATAATTATCTTACTTTTAATGATATTCCGACATTCTGTCATTACATTTTCATAACACATTCTCCGAAGGTATCTACCAGGTATATAGTGAAAAATGATGGTTATCAGTTTTATTATCGGGCAATCTCCATGGAAGACAGTAGATTAATTTGCCGAACAGTAATGCCGTTGAGATTTAAACATAGCATAATTTGTAAAACTGTTCAATAATTTTCAGAATATACTATTGTATAAAACTGTATTAAGTTATAATACTTTATACAAACAAATACTCTGCATATTTATCACCAGAGAGCATAAAAATACCATAACATATAGTAATACTAATATTTAGAATTTCTTACATTTCACTTAATAGCACACTGTTCTTATATCAAGAAATAAAATAACAAGGTATATGTTACGCATGCGCAAATAAATTTAGTTTAAACGGTAGTAATTCTGCAATTTCATTTGATTAGTCGACAGGAGCTACCTCCCTTACACTATTATAGGCCTTCACTGTAAAACAGGCAAGCAAATAAGTATTTAATCAGATTGTCTCCTTTTACTTGCGAAATTGATGTTATGAGAGACATGACAATACAAATATATATTGTGGAAAAGTGTAATTGTTGAGCGTATGAAAGCGTAACATTTATTACCGATCCAATATCAGATAATGGTCAAATTACAGTTAGTTCTTTAATAGTATAAGGGAGGTAGCTCCTGTTAACTGATAAAATGTAAATGCATAATTACTCCCCTTTAAACTGTGCATATAGGTCAAATTACACCAAAACGAAAGTCACATCCTCAGGGTTACATAATAAAATGTAATTGCAGAATTACTCCCCTTTAAAGTGTGTATATAGGTCAAATAACACCAAAATGGAAATCACATCCTCAGGGTTACAGTTAGATAATAGACTCATAGGGTTCAGTGTATAATGCATATGATTTTTAAAATACAGAACTGTAAATGATATGTTTTGGTATCAATTTAAAGTTATATGTGTAAGATATAAGAAAAAAAGACATTTAGGCACTACTTTATCTTAAATGGTTCCCAGCTCCATAAATTTTGGCCCATGTATTCATGCACAAATGGCAGCCCCCATGCCTGTCAAAACCGGTGTGTTTATTCTAAGGTAAATATTTTCAGTTCCAACGTATAGAAATTTTTGACATGCTGTTTTTTTTCAAAAGGTTATGGCCTTATCTTTCCAACAATGTATGGTGATATATTGGGAAGTCGCTTGGTCATGGTGAAAATTGAGATCAAACATTGAATATATTATATGTAACAAAGAAGGAATTTATTTGTGCATGCGTAACCTAATGCAGTATCGATCATCAGATACAATCGATAGCAGCCGAACATCTTTCCAATTAGTACTTCCAATTAAAATTTCAAACTGTCTATCGGGTAGTACTATAGATTTTATCAGCTTGACTGTCTGTCATATATTTTATACTCATATGGCTGACATTTTATAATCGCATGGTTGAATCACATTGCTTACATTTTTTCGGCGTAGCTGTCTAAAATCACTTTTGACCTAGATTTCTTGTGATAATTATGCAGCACGAAAATTGAATGCTAATATAATTGGGAAAAGTTTCTAATTTTAGGGAATGCAAACTTACAAAAATCGTTTAACTTATACCAATACTTTTCGGGAATAACATTTACATAATTGGTTACATAAGCGGTTAAATAAAAGTTTAAACATATCTTCGACATACACTCTAGAAATGAACGTAATTCTGAACACTTTTACTCATTGTATGTCATGATCAGAATTTTATGTTCATTCAAATAATAAAATAACTATATTGTTTAGCCTATATAATCAGCGCGCTCAATAAATAGCAATTACAAAGCGGGGACGACAGTCGGTCACAACGACCATTGTTGCCTGTTGAGCTTGCAAGCACAAAATATAAAGTAATAAATTTCTGGTATTTTTCTGATAAATATGCAAAACAAATATTAGCAAAATATTGTACGCTATAACCGACTGTTGTCCCATTGAATACATTCTAGCGAGTACAACTCCATCAAGAGAATCATTCTAAAACTAGCGCGCGGAAAAGAATCGTAAACCAGAGAATTGCAATAAACGGGGAATTCATAAACTTACTGTACTGCTCATTCATTTTCGCTATTATTTCCTGACAATGTTAATTTGTTAAATTTGCCTGCCGAATTCATGTATCAATTATGTTTACATAAATTACTAGTATTTGGCTTATTCATGTATTACTGGAAAAAATAATTATTGAGTTTATCTCAAATTAATTTTCGGGGCCGATACGTTTTCTTATAGTGTCTGAAAAATTTAGTGTCAGATAAGTCTTCTTAGTTGAGACCGAAAAATCTGTGGTCCGAGAAGTCTCCTTAGTAGGGAACGAAAAATATGGGGTCCGTGAAGTCTTCTTGTATTATATTTAGGGCAAAAAATTACACCTGAATATTAATTTCTACACCGATTGTCCTTTTTAAAGACATTTCTTGTTTGTATATTTACGGTGTTGTCAACATTTCTGTCAAGTTTTTGTCGGATAAAAGTTGCTCCAAAAGTGTCGTTTTCGGAGATTAACGAAATTCGGGTGATCCTTGTAAGCCCTTTTCTTATGTTTCTGACATCTTTTACAATAATGGTCGTGCACACTATGCTACATGAACACGATATTTCTTTTTTCTGATGACGTATATAGAAAATATTTATGTCTTCGCCAATAACTTGAATACGCATCAATGCGTTGACATTGTCATTTAAGTAAGTGATTTTCCTTTTTCAGATGTTCTTACTCTGAATCAAGTTAGACGGTTGTAGTATGTCACCACTGACACTAGTCAACTCTTTTAACTGCTTGTTCAACCGTTGTTCACAGGTAATTAGCGGTTTCTTTCGGTTTCAAAACAGCTTTGTAAAGCTTAAAGCGACGTAGTCAACAAAACGGGCATCAACCGTGGCTCAATGGTGTAATGCTTTTAAAGTTTAAACACTATTCAGTATCTGAAGAGATGAATAATGCCATTAATAACATATCGATGACTCAGCGCAAATCTATGCTACATATTTAACTATCTATTATTTAACTGCCCAGATTCTTGTTTGAGTGAGGGAATCTGCCAACAGTGCATTGGAAACGCTGCCACCATTCCGCAGACATCTCGTCTGTGTGAAAGATCCGTTCAGCACGTCATACAAATAGTCTGCGGCCATTCCACAACTGCAGTGCAGACAAGCTTGTTCGATGCTTTACATTTAAAAACTTGGTGCAAAAGGAATGACAGACTCATAGGTTTTTTAAATTAGTTTATTTTCCATACAGATTGTATAAAAGACAAATTGCACATGTGTCACAGAGTTATTAATATAAATTAGATTTTTGATTATTTGTATGTTTCATATAGTGAAAAGATTCTGTAAGTCTGAACATAATTAATAACATTTGCTTAGATTGTTGATATGTCTTTGTCGACTGTATAGGTGAGTTCTGACCACATATTTAACTTGAAAATAATTACATAGATTTAGTCAATGTCTGGGAAACCCGTTAATATCTTACTTCACACAAGTTATATCACTATTCCGACAAGACAAGACAAGACAATACAAGAGTTTTATTCAAATTAGTACAAAGTACATGATCTAGAAAAAACGAACACATATACATTCTATACGCGGTCAATGCATTCGGAATTTGTTCTAAAAATTGTGAAATATATGCCAATTCAAAACGAAACGAATTAATTGCAGTACAACATAACATAAGTTGCAAACGTATGGAGAGTGATGTACATGTATATTATACATGAATAGATTGTCTAATTTCTAAGGCATATTTAATATATTTGGCAACACTTTTAACAACATCAGAGTTAACTGATCCCATTAATGAATTGAACCTATACACAGATGGTCTAACGTAAAATCGTTTATCAAGAAATCGTCGCCTTACTGTTGAGTAACATGGACAAATGCATTTAAAATGGTACACATCTTCTAAATCACGCCTTCCACAGTAGAGACAGTGCCTTTCATTTCTTGGTATATTATTTGAGCCATAGCGGCCTGTATGAATTCTTAACGAATTCAGAAAGAATGCTTACCAGCTTTAATTATAAGAAACAACTGCAGTTAAAGATTTAAATGTACTAAGGTTCTAGGTGCTAATTAATTCCAGTCTAAGGAGAGCAAGGGATCATTGTAGTGTGTGATTGGTGGATGCAAGATAGATGTGATGTGATTGGTCAGTGGTGTGTGTGGGTGTGGCTTATTGGTAATAGGGAAGAAAGAGTTTAGTTTGGTAGCGAGGTCAGTTCGGAAATAGGGATCAGTTTGGGGGGAAGTTTTGGGACAGTGATTAGTTGGAGAAGACAGTTTTGGGAAAAGTAATCGTGTTGGTAGTTACGACATGGCAGGAAGTGAAATTAACTTATATAATAAAAGGAACAAGAAGAGAAGCGAGTTGTGTTGAATTTATATTGTTAAGTTATCGTATCAACAAAATGAACACATATTATCCGCCCCGCCCGGTCACACATGTACTGTCCGTTAGAAGTTTAAAATGTATGTTTTAGAAAAGCAAATGATATAATTTTCACTTGTTTATTGTAATAATTTCAAATATTATTTGTCTAGTTTTTAAGTGCAAAATATACATTACTTAGAGATGAAAATTATAAATTGCAATATACTAGGGACACGAAGGTGTTACTGTTATAATAAGTAATTTCTTTCAGTCGTGTACTACTAATTACATGATTTATGTTGAGTTAAACGGATCCAATACAAAATAAATAACGTATCAATTAGTTAAAAATTGTTTGTGTACATGTTCTGAATTAAAAAAATTAATTAACTAACAATTTAACCAACTAATATATCATACGCATCGCACATGCAACAGCACAAATTCCATTAAGATGGACATTCAAATAATTTATTTTATATCAAATGCAAGAACTGTGCTATGAAGTTGTAAATGCTTCCATGGCAAACAAGTTTTAAATTCCTTATGTTTGTTAAGAAACAAAACAAAAGCTGTTTCAGGACAGTGTGCTCAATTATTCATTCCGCTTTGATATACATAGTAATCACAAAGAGAGGTAATTTAGTTTCAGTTGACTATAAGTAGTTGTAACAGACATATGTACTTATGCACCTATCAATAAGGGAGGGGGGGGGGGGTGCGGCTGGCATATATGGGTCAATAGACAGAAAGCATTTTCTGACAGGCGGGAATTTGACACGCCGAATGATTCCCCGGCAATATTGGCCCCCGGACCATTTGATACACTAATTAAGCATCCCACATTAAGGGGATTTAGACAAAAATTCTTGGCTCCAGGGTGGGGATTCAGATCCCTATAGTCACAGTTATTGGCCCTGGTTAGCCATCTTACAAAACGGCCCTAAGACCTGTGTGAAGTTTCAACTGAATATCTGTAGTAGTTACAGAGATACTTACTTATTGCACGCAAACCTTAAGCAGAGCATTATGCCGATTAACAGGCGAGCAGTAGAGCTGGGACTAATGTTCATATATGGGAACTTCTAATCTGGTCAATGCGTAAAAATTACAATACATTTTTACTATTAACACGTATCAACTGGTTACGAAGGTCATACAGTAATCCATTGCCACAAAGCTTTCATACTTAATAATGTTCATTAAAAGTCCGGTTTCAGTGTAACAATAACACACATAACTATATTGTTCTATTTCTGTAACTTCACAACTAATAATAACAATGAACACTTCATTATACACCAACAGACCCACTACCAGTATGTAGGGTGATACATAGGAATCCAATTTTATATGTTCTTTGGCTGGAATATTGGTTAGAACTTTTTATTCAGTCTGATGGCCATGTCATCCATGACCAAACAATCACTGCGACATGAATAGAAAAAAAATAGTGTTAAAGTAAAAAAATACTATGTTATATATTTAAAGCTACCAATTAATTAACAGTAAAACAAACATTAGTTAAAACAATGAACTAAATATAATATTTAATAAATACTAAGCATAAAGACCAGTACACAAAACAAAAAGCTAAGTAAAAGTCTGAATTTAAAGTTAAAGATAAAATATTAATAGCATGTTTATGGAATATGACCCAAGATCTTGTTTACTGCTGTTGGATGTTTTTGTTTTAAAGATTTCATTGCTAAGGAGTCATGTTCTGTGCTGAAAAATGTCAATGAAAAACTTCCTACACAAACGGCATATTGCTGAACCAAAATCACGAATAATCTTTTCATATAATAGATTGTTAAGTCATTGATAAACCAGTTTTGTGTCTGATATATGTGTAAGGATGTATTCACGCATGAAAATATTCACACAAATAACTGTAGCTTTAACATCACCAAAAACTAACAAAGAGAGAAAATGATAAGTCAGAATTAATGAAATAATTAACAGGTTCAAATATTTCAGTACACACACAATCATATTGCTGTGGTTTGGGTGACTTTAAATGGTATGTACTGTTTCAATTAACAAGTAATATACCCATTTACAACAAACATACCAGGGCTCTCACTCCACAATAGAGGACTGGGGCTGGGGTCGTGGCAAAAGGGAATTTTCCTGGTGTTTTTGTTTCTGAATTTTTATATTTTACATTTTTTATATTCTACTTTGTTGCAAAACATAAATTAATTGTTTTGCCACTAATAATTCATTAGATAATGCACAAACCTGGTTTGCTTTCGTACGACGCGCTCTACGTCGACCGTGTTAAGTACACGCATGATCACCACCCAACAGGGCCTATACCGGAAATGCCGCACCATGGACCTCTGAACAACCTTCGTCGCGACACCGGAAGTCACGGTACTACTCAAACGCGTACCAGTTAGGAAGTCGACCAGAGGCAGCTACGTGTTTGCTCGTGGAACGTTCATGGTTTATTATCGAAATTAAATGACAGTGACTTTCTAAATTTTATTAATACATGTGACATTCTTATTCTCACGGAAACTTGGAATTCTAGATTAGCAAATATTAATATTGATAATTTTAATTGTTTTTCATGCCCCCGTCCAAAATGTAACAAAAAAGCAAAGCGGGAAAGTGGCGGTGTTGTAGTATATTTTAAGAAGCCATATTCAAATGCAGTAGAACTAATTAAACTTAACACTAACGGTATACTTTGGCTTAAACTGAAAAAGCAGTCATTATGTTTAGAAAATGATATTTTTGTATGTGCATGCTATATACCACCATGTGAATCACATGTTTATTCAAATGTAAACTCGCCGTTATTTGAATTTTATTTTTTTGAACAGATAGCGTCTGATGTACTTATCTACAGTCAGCAAGGAGATATCATGTTAGTTGGTGACCTAAATTCGAGAGTGGGCGAGCGGCCGGACATTATTAAAAATATAAATCTTGACCGTTATGTTCACATGCCTGTTTATGATGTTCCGCTCGAAATAGTACCGGCTCGCTCATCGTTTGATAGTCATGTTAACCAATTTGGTAACAAGTTGTTGTCACTTTGTAAAGAAAATAGCTTATTAATTGTGAATGGTAGATTAGAGCCGGGTCATTTTACATGTTTCAACTGTGCTAGAAGTTCTTTGGGAGCCAGTGTTGTGGATTATGTAATAGTTAATTTTAATCTATTGCCATGTATCTCTAGTTTTAAAGTGAATGACTTAACTGAATTTTCAGACCACTGCCCTATTGATTTTATTTTTACATGTAGGTATCGAGAACCTAATGCTACTAATGTGGTATTTAATAAGTTATCTTGGGAGGATGGTAAATCCGCAGATTTAAATATCCTGCTGAATAGTAAAACTCATATTTTTGAAAATATTACTAATAATTTAATACTGGAAAATGAAAATTTTAACACATGCATTAATCAGTTATGTGAACTTATATATGATGTATCTTTTCAAGTACATGGACGTATTTTAAATTTAGATAGTACAAAACCACGAAATATACGCAAATCTTTATGGTTCGACCAAAATTGCAAGAGGCACAAACAAGCTTTCTACAACAGTAAACGTATGTACAAAAACGATCCATCATTTGCGAACAGAACGTCATTTTTACAAGCGAGATCGACATACTGTACAACAAAACGTACTGCTAAAATTAAATTTTATAACAAAGAAAGTAAAACATTGTCAACTTTAAGTAAATCCAACCCAAAGAAATTTTGGAAATACATAAACAAATATAAGCTTCATAAAAAAACGTCTGGTACTAATGACGTAAATATTGATGATTTAATAAATCATTTTAAACATCTATCTAACACACCTCATCACAACTCGTTCAATGTTGATGAAAACGTATCAAGACATGAAACACTACATATTGAGGAGTCGCCCATTTACAATTTTAGAAATACAAAAAACAATATCAAAGCTCATACGTCATAAAAGCGCTGATATGTCTAACAATGTTGCAGACTTTTTTATTGACTCTAACGAGTTTATTTCTCTGTATTTAGTTAAAATTTTTAATTACATATTCGAGAAAGGTATATATCCTGAAATATGGTGTAATGGTGCTATTGTCCCTATTTTCAAAAAAGGAGACAAAAATGTTGCTTCTAACTATCGAGGTATTACATTAGTAAATATTATAGCTAAAAAATTTTCACTTACATTGCGCAACCGAATAAATTCTTGGTGCGAGAATGATAATATATTTAACACATCGCAATTCGGATTTAGAGATAATCGTAGTACGATTGATTGCATTTTTATATTGCACACTATAATCCAGAATATTATTAATAATAAATCAAAACTTTATTGCATTTTTATTGATTATGAAAAAGCATTTGATACTGTAATACATGAAGCACTGTGGATTAAATTAGTACAAACAGGAATAAGTTGTAAAATGTTAAACATGATCAAGTCAATCTATCAGAATGTTAAATCATGTGTTAAAAATCATAAAGATATGTCTTATTCGGAGCTTTTTGATGTTACGTTAGGTGTAAAACAGGGTGAGCCATTATCACCTTTATTATTTATTTTATTCATAAATGACATTAATGATTGTATTGATGTTAATAATTTAACCGAAAAAGATATACGTTTATTATCTATATTTATGTTGTTATTTGCAGATGATATTGCATTATTTACTACAAATCCAGAAAGTTTGCAATTGCAATTAAATTCTATATATCAATATTCATGTAAATGGGGATTAAAAACAAATGTAAACAAAACTAAAATGTGCATATTTGAAAAAAGGAAAAGTAATTGTTCGTCTAGGTGGAGTATTAACCAACAGGCTATTGAAATTGTTGATGAATTTTGTTACCTTGGCCTAAAACTACACTTTACTGGTAATATATCAAGAGCAATAAAGGCACTTAATGAACAAGCCTTAAAAGCTTATAATCATTTATTGTCTATTTTCAGTAAAGTGCAGCTAAGTACTAAAACAAAACTTTCTCTTTTTGACTCCCTAGTTGTTCCAATTATTCTATATGCATCTGAAATATGGGGAATTTACAACATTAAAGAAGTAGATAAACTTCATTTTAAATTTTGTAAAACTATTCTAGGTGTACGCTCACAGACTTCTAATGCCGCTGTTTTAGGTGAATTAGGCAGATTTCCTCTCTCTATTATATGCAAGCAACGTGCCCTTAGGTATTGGGTTAAAATTAAGCAAAACCCCGAAACTTTGATGCACATTGTTACAACGAACAATGTAATCTCTACAATGATTCTATTAGGGATAATAACAATAACAATACTCTGTGGTGTGTATTTGTTAAACAAGCATTAGAACAACTAGGATACGGAATGTATTTCAATAACTTAAACGACAATTTTAATTATTCTAATGAAATTAACCAGAGAATAAAAGATCAGTTTATCCAAAATTGGCACGTTACAATTAATAACCAACCGAAACTAGAGTACTATAGAATGTTTACGACGGAATTCGTGTATGAAAAATATCTAGATTGCATTAATAATAAAAATCAAAAACATCAGCTATCAAGATTTAGACTTAGCGCCCATACATTGGAAATTGAGACTGGTAGATATAATAACATACCTAGAGATGAACGCAAATGTAAACTATGTAATGCAAACACTGTTGAATCCGAATATCATTTCTTTCTAACTTGTTCAATCTACAAAGATCTTCGAACAAAATATTGTATTCGATCCAACTGGCCAAATTTAGTAAAATTTAAAATCATTCTCTCTTGTCAAATTACTACAGTCATTAACAATGTTGCCAGATTCATTACCGATGCTATGAAACTCCGTGAGGAAAAATTACAACTATTTGCTGCTTCTTAATAAATATTGTATGAAACACTAAATATATTGTCTATTTATTACTTGTTTGTTCTCACTGCGTTGTTTTAATACATACACTTTTGTACACGATGTTTGAACACTCTTCACTGTAGTTTATGTCTATGTCTATTAACATGATTGTATTTGTATTGTACTGATGCACTTTGACTATATGTTGGTTAATTGTATGTTAATGGTCAAAGGCGTTTTGCCGATGTTCCAATAAAAAAACTTGAAACTTTAAAACTTGCTGAAAAATTGCTGGGACGGTTTACAAAAATTCCTCAATCTTGGTCAATTTTTGTCAGATTTGTGTCATTTTTTTTAAATAACGCTTATATTCTACATGGTAAGGAAATGTTCCTTACTTGAAATTTGTACCACTGTTTCCTTACTTGACATTTGAACCACCCGTGGAAATATGTGATATTGTGATTTTCTCAACATAATAAACATTCGTACCACACGGACTGAAAATACCTGGATAGTCTACGGATGAATTACGTTGAATCCACCAGAAATCTCCATCGTAGCTCCTTTGTTTAGTGAATATCGTAATTTGTTATTTTGTCACTGTGTTTTGTCCAATACTGAATTCGGTTCGCACGATTAGAATGTTTATGTTTCATAGGTAAAACTCAACTCTTAAACTTGAAGTACTTATAGGGAACATGTCTGTGTATATAATTATGTTTGTTCAGACTACGTATTGTTACTTTGAACGATAACATTTAAAACGCTTGGTTATATGTGGTCGAAGCGTCTTTGAAAATAACGCCATGTACAAGATCACGCGAGAACTATTTTTGTGTATAAACTATATCTTGTTTGATGAATGTTAACATTACTGTATTCCTAATTTAGGAATAAGCCTATTAATGTATTTAGATACTTCGCCGAGATACAGCCTAGTTATTTATTGTGTATTATGAATATTGTATTTTAATTTAAACAGTTGTTATTTCTTGTAGGGCGGAGTCTGCACTTGCTCATGTATTCATACGCCACATATGTATTTTAGTCGGCGTTTGTTTATTCGATACATTTAAACTCAGCAGTTTATTTGTAGATATTGCTTTTCACAAAAGCTGTTATATTAACCTAAGAGCTGTAGTATTATGTTGTTTATAAATTGTATCCCTATGTAAGGAATGGACCTGATCACATTTGATAGTTCTATGGCTAGGATCTCATTGGTTGATATGGTCACGTGGTAACTTAGTCGGAACCTATAAATACTGCTCTTGTAATTGGCAGATATATTTCTTCTTACGCAAGTAAAGTTTAATGCAATACATCATATTTAAAGTACCGTCCCCTATAAGCAATACCCACGGTAATTTATCAACGAACAACGTACTAGTATGGCATAGTGCTGCAAAAGGAAACACAACAAGTTTTCGATAAACGTGTGACCATTTTTGTTAAAAAACAAGAAATGTTTGTAAAACATGCATCCTGCTGAAACAAAATGGTCTACAGAGAAAACAGTGTTCATGTTACAAGCCCCTGTGACTTCAAAATTGATAGGCGTCTTCCTTTCCTCCCGAGTAACCAGAATACCAACTTGGATGATCGTAGGTCAAAGCTTATTCTACATATCATGCGGAAACAAAATGGTCTACAGAGGAAACATTTTTCATGTTACAAGCCTCTGCCTCCTTGACCTTTGACCTGTTGACCTCACAATTGAAAGGCGTCTTCCTTTCCTCGCTAGTAACCAGCATACCAACTTAAATGATCGTAGGTCAAAGCGTTCTCTAGATATCGTGCGGAAACGAATTTCATGTTACAAGCCCCTCTGGCATTGACATTTAACCTGATTACTTCAAAATCAATAGGCGTCTTCCTTTCCTCCTAAGTAACTAGCATACCAATTAAATGATCGTAGGTCAAAGCGTCCTCTAGATATCGTGCCGAAACGAATTTCATGTTCGAAGCCCCTGTGACCTTGACCTTCAACATGTTGAGCTAAAAGTCACTAGGCGTCCTTATTTCCACCCAAGTAACCAGCATACCAACTTAAATGATCGTAGGTCAAAGCGTTCTCTAGATATCGTGCGGATACGAAATGGTTTGCGGACAGACCCACCGACCATCCGACCGACCGACCGACCGACGGAAAGGTGCAAAGTAAGATACCCCCAATTCTTCGAACGGAGGCATAATACATGTATATGGTTAATATCGAAGAAGAAGAGTAGTATCTTTTGAATTTGACTAAAGTACACACTGTTCATGCAGAAAGATCTGATGATTGCACAAATATTAAATTCTTCCTGAAAACTTGACATTAAAAAAAGCGCTATCTATATATATGTCACGAAGGTTGAATTCTTCTCTAGAAAACTCTGAATTTCAAAAACGCGATTTATATTTCACCAAATAAGATTGGTAATTACTTTAACCCCGCAGTACATGCTTTCAATTATCATACTTTGAATTTACATATCCCACAGAAATGTCACATGTAATACTTGTTTCTCCCACAAATTGTTGCATACCCATGTGCAGCGTCTTTTAGGATATGATCGTAATATGATTGAGCATCTCTTTATTTTATGCAGAATGATGCCACCTTAAGTACGAAATCGTTGCGATGCCTTATTTCGTATGTCGTGGTAATATACTGGAGGGAGCTAGCTAGTAATGCACATTTGAGGTACTTGTATCATATTTACTGGACATGATGTTCTTTATATTAAAAAAAGAAAACATGGCGAAACAAAAGATTTAAATATTTGTTGTTGTTATTCGCAAATGCATTCATGTGAGATACATATACTATTCTTAGAATATACTGTTTTCATTTGAAAGACTGGTATAACAAGCAGTCATCTTTCCAAGAAAAAGACTTTAAAAATATAAAATAACGGAAAAAGACGAACTTTCAGTTTCTGTGTTTTTGAAAATTCAAAAACAATGCATTTAAAAAAAATGCAATAATACTGTTCCAAGAACAATAAACTAAAGTATGAAGTATGTTGTAATTATAATATAAAAACGTATGGAAGACGACCGCAACTTGAACAATATTTTACAAAATAACTTCTTACAAAAAATAAAAGATATTTAAAGGAAATATAATTACATGTAAACACCTGAAAAGATGGCTTCAGTTGTCTGTTCCAGCGTGTATTGATGTTTATGCAAACTGATCTATTATTTAAGACGCTTTTATAGATGGTTCATACACGACTGAAAAGGGATGTGTTTACGTGCGTTTTTTGACTGCGACTGAACAATACCAAATGCACAAAACACATCCAATGGGAGTAGGCGGCGCTCATCAAGTATCGCTGACGACGACGAATACCGTCCCACCTTTTATACAAATGAACCTTTAACAAGTATTTTGATGGATTCACAAATACGTGACCGGCATTCAAATATTGTAGAGGGTAATTTTTTTCGAAAATGTAACTTATAGTTCATTAGGTTATTCAAGAAACATATTACATAGTGTTACCTGCGCCATGCTGCTACAATGGTGCAAACTCCAAACTGTATGTAAATAGCCTCCGATTTGATAATTTCGGAAACTCTATGAAATCTCTATGAAAGCTTCTTAGAGCTCTTCATAAGAAACAGTTACTAGTAATCAGTGACCTTTTCATTTCTGTGTTTCATACAAGTACTATTTAATATTTCACAAAACTACGCTTTACATTTTAGTTTCAGCGTGACTTTCATAACCTTTTTTGTCAATGCTCCCCTGTCGAGCGTGAGTTTCGTCGTCTGTACCACCGGATGCACTGCTGTCAGCATTATGCAGATCCTCCTTACTGAAACCTTGATTTGACTGAGCCAAAGAGGTCCCTGGTTGACTTGTCGAATCAAACTTATTCTTTTTAGGTTCATCTTTCTGATAGTTTCTGTTCGATTTCTTCCATTTGCAAACCTCTGCCAGTGTAAGACAGCCTCCCACGAGCACCTGAATGGAACCGATACCGGAAGTGAGGACAGACCACGGAAACGTCGCGACCTCCATCTTATAATCCGGAACGCCGAACTGTCCTTTGATTTCAACTGCTACCATTATCACCATGCTCAGGAAAGCTGCGCCTGGAAAGAGAGGAGTACATTTGAACAGCCATGGGCGTTTACAATGACACTAGGTATATGTCGAGAACGTTCACAACAACAATTAGTGAATATTGAGAACATTGGCAATAGTAATACCTAAGTATTGGGAACATTCAGAATCACACTGGTAATCAGGGACGTTTGCAATGATAATAAGTAAGTTAGAACAGTGACAATTATAACAAATAAAGACTGAACGTAAATACTTTCGCACAGCAGTACGTGACATCATATCATAAGTTGATTTTTAACCGCTTTTACAAGACTTATTTGGTTACACTACGGCATAAAACTATTTTTCCAACGGTTTAAAAATATTTCAATGTTTAAATACCTCCTGTCAGGAGAGAAATAGACATGACGGTGACAAACTTCCTGTTGCGGTAATCTCCGCATTTCCAGACCTCTGCCATTATTGCGGCTACGAACATCAGACCGAGGCCACATGACGTCACTATCTGTATGGCCAACCAGTAGCTGCAGCCACCTAAAAGAAGGTAGGAAAAGTTGTTGTCCCCGTCTTAGTTTAAAGGGAAGTTGTTGAATTTTGAATCACAATTTGCTCACACAATGAAATGCTAGTATGTACTATGAAAAATATTTCATACATATTGTGTGAAATATTTGCAATTATTATATAAGCTGGTTTTACACATTTATCTACTGCAATGATTGCTGCAAAGATCACTTAATATAACGTATTGATATGCATACATGTACATGCAATGCAATTATGGTTGTTTGTAATATTTAAAAAAAAATTAAATAGAAAATAAAACTTTCTGAAAAGTTTGAAATTTAGTTAAGAAGAAGTAAGTAAATCAGAATATTGTAAGAGGGATAAATATTCTATTCCTAATATTTCATAGGGTGGAGTCATACCAAGCCCACTAGCCACAGTTGCCGAAAGCTCCTCCGCGTTACAGCCAGTTAGCTGACTGAAATTAAACGTGTTACTAGTCCGCATCGGTATGCCCTCCATTTCACAGCAATTTGGGTTGTCCATGTCGCAAACCATAGCGTACCAAATGTTAACGTACACGGATACCCAGTATGTCTGATTGCTGGGACAGGTCTGATAGTCGAATGTAACCCAATAGGGCATAACATAACCAACTAGGACAAGAAATCCACCGGAAAGAGTAAACAGGAGTTCTCCATTACCGCAAACTGACCAGGCAGACATATTTTTAGCTTCTTTTGCACTCCCTTTATTTACTGACATTGTTCATCCTTACATGTATTTCAAATAAATTCAAGTGTAATTGGTTTCATTCAAATGCCTGCTGCTTCCCAGACGAATACGCATAAAGTAGTATTTACGATGGAAGAAGACTGTACTGGTAAGTGACTTTATTTCAGCATATCAGTGGACGTAATTATCACAGAGGTAGCTGCACTAGAAAATGTAACGAACACTAACATCGATCGCACTATATCATTCTATTAAAGTGTAAAATCCAAGACTTTAACGTAAAAATAAGATCGGCTTCTGTACAATATAGAGTCTTATCCAAATGTTTACTGAATAGATAATAACACAACTTCCGCTTAACACGCAATAGTTTATCTCTAAATAAATTCTTGTTTCAGGTCAATATATTATCACTGATATTAAACTTAAGAAACCTTGACATGGTTTTAACGGAAACTATGCACTGATCATCATGAGGCGCAGTGACAGGATTTGTGGTTAGAAGGGGTGGTAAAAGCGATAACTACCATAGCACAAAATGTATTTAGCAAAACCAGTATAGTTTTATTGCGCGATATCAAGGTGAAAGGATCTATGATTGTGTGTAAATAAGATTAAATAATTTATGGCAGCATGTGAAGTTTGGTGGGGAAAGTGCAGGTTTTGCCCGATTTAATTGAAGAAAAAGAATGCCTGCAGACAATGGACAAGTTATGTTGTTCTTTGTAAATGACATTTAAGGAATTTGATTTTTTTTTTTACAAAAATAACAATTCAGCAGAAGTACCACAAAACATGTTTGGTGACTGAAAATAAACTGATGAAACAACCAATCTCATTAAAATCATCGCCAGTCTGACGCTGCTATACTATCCGCTGACTGGCAAGGCAACTAATGGAGCGAACATTAGGATTTGATTTTAATGAGATTGATGTAATAACAGAAGTTAAACGGAGTAATTATCTGATTAAAAGCAAGCACAACGACTCTTTTTGGAGATGTTTACTGGTTATGGGCGTTCGCCTCTCCAGCTTCCTCTAAATCCGCATATGTAAAGAGGTGCTATTTATCAAACATTCATGCAGCACAGTTGACACTATAAAGTTGGCATACAAATAAAATGATAATAAACCAAAACTGAATTAATTTAGATTAGTTGTAGATCATTCTACACTGATATATCATCGACAACATTTGTACATATGGAATAAACAACAGATGCGTTCTCCTAATGTTCGTTTAATTTTCAGACCACACTTATGCCGATTTATATCGATTGCAGGGTATCCAGTTAATTGCAGATTAGTGGCAACCTGCACCTTACACATTAGTTAGCAGCTGGGTAGAGGTATACATTTATAAAACACGTCGACGTCACATGTTTGAGCTTACAGTTCATCTTCGGAACAAGACCAATCTCTGTTTCAAGGTATTGGTGTTTTGATGTTTTGGTGTTTCTGCTTTTAATTCGTATTCAGTCAATGTGGCTCGAGGTACTTGCATTTCTAAACGTCGTTAAAACTATCATGAAGATGTGCAATAATTGCCTTTCATACCAAACAAAACTTTTGACAAACATATGGCTTGATAAGGCGATATTTCAATCCTATACATCTATAAATATTATACAAACCGGCGTTATCAGCATTGTTTACTTTTTTCCGAATCACGGCTTTCATTCTGACAGCCCAAAAATGCAGACGATAATAATTTACTGCATGGAAGTCTTTGTTCTGCATTGTTCAATTTCTGCTCAACAGCGCGCATATTTGTGCATGTTTGGACTTTGATAAATAGGTGTACATCTTGAAATCTCCTGGTGAGTATACTCTAATTATCATGAAATCTTCACACACTCTGTAATGTATTTCGCACCAACAGAGACTTGTTCTGTACCAATGAAACTGCTCGTAACTCGACATCTCTTACCCAATATAATACAATTAGCTTGCTTAACAACAACCAGTACCCAATTGAATTGCTGGTTACGCATAAACCAGTCCCGAATAGAATTGCTCGTTACGAATTACAGTAACCAGATTTTAATGATATTGTTCGTTAAACAACAACCAGTACCCAATGTAATTGCTAGTTACACAAACACTGGTACCAATGGAATTGCTCGTTTAAATACACAATAACTGGTACCCGATGGAATTACTCGTTAGAAAACAACCAGCAGCCAATGGTTTTGCCCGTTAGACATCTACATGTTCCCAGTAGAACTGGTTGTTCAACATCTAACAATGCCCAATGGAATCGTTCATAACACAACAACGTTTGCCCAGTGGAATTTCTCGTTACACAAAACTTGGTAACAAATGATATGATGGTACACAAGTACCCTATGTTATTGCTTTTAACTGTTCATTAATTTCCGGATAGGTTATACAAGTTCACGCTTTTTCCACTGATTCTCAAAAACAAAACAACTTATTAGCTAATTTAAAATTGTAACTAATCTAAACAATAGAGAACACAATATTTGTCATACGAATTGACTGGAGGCATTGCCATGATGATCTGGAACATTCCATCGAGGTATATAAAAGTCATAGGAGATGTCAAACTAAGAAAAATAAAGGCAACCATCAATCGTAAGTTATTTTCTTAGCAAAGAAAGTATTAAAGGTGTTTAAACAATGGAAAGTCCGCCTTTAGTTTCTTTCCTCATTCGTGATATACCAGAAGGCAGTTATTCAAGTTTCTGCTGTTTTATAAACTTACGTCTTAGAAATGTGTCCCCGAAAATTAATCTAACAAGAGACGATCTATTGTTAAAACGATACAAACATCTGATATCAGTCGTTCCCCTTTAAGCTTGATATACAACTTACCTAAAGGTTCAGTTATGGCGATGCATGTTTTGATTAAATGTATTGATTAAAACACTTTTAACAGACCACTACCCCTCCATTGCAACACAAATTTAATCTCAACAACAACAATAGCAACAACAACACAATCTTAACAAAAAATGTCTTTAAAAAAAAGACAATCGGCGTTCAAATTAATATTGTTTTGCCCTAAATATAATACAAGAGGACCAAGATGATCGGTAACGTGACTTCTCGGACCCCAGATTTTTCTCGGACACTATATTTTTTTGACACGGTAAGAAAACATATCGACCCAAAAATTAATTATTAATATCTTTACCGTGAATAAAACGATCATATACCTCCACATGTTTTCATCAGTGATACATGAACAACCTAAATACCAGTAACTTACGTAAACATAATTGATACATGAGTTTGTCAGGCAAATTTAACAATATAACATTTGCAGAAAATAATAGCGGGAACGAATGAAAATTAAATATGTATTGCATATATCAGACAAGTATACATAGTTATGTTAAATAATATTAAATATTCATGTATCATAGGTACTGCACATAGTGTATTCATGCTACGCAAATGAAGTTAAAGTAACATGAATAACATTTCGACGTATTTACGATACTTCTTTTACCTCATTTTACTTATATAAAGATGTTGAACATTTCTATAACTTGAATAACATCTACCGGAGAAGTGAATAGAAAGGTGCAATTATAAATAATTCTTTAACAACACTCAACTACAATTTAAATATAAATTAGCATGCACAGTAAGTTTATAAATATAAATTGCCCATTTATTGAAGTTATCTGGTTTAGGATTCTCCGGACGCTCATTGATGCGTGTGTATTAACACAGCTTTACGCGCGCTTTTTCCGGGATGATTCACTCTCCTGCAGAAAGTGTGTTTTGTAGAATTAATGCACGGACATGTGCGTTGTGACCGACTGTCGTGCCTTTGAATTGTAGCATTGTAATTGCTATTTATAGAGAGCGCCGAATATGTAGGCTAAACAAAACAGTTATTTCTTTATGTGAATGAATATAACATCCTGATCATGACATACAGTAAGTAAATTGTTCATAATAATGTTGAGTTCTAGAGTGTCTTCGAAGATTTGTTTATAACTTAATTTTAATCGATTATGTAAACAATTATGTCAATTTCAATGTTTAAAAGTATGCAACAGTTATTGGTATACATTAAACCATTGTTGTAAATGTGCATTCCCTAAAATTATAAAATTTGCCTAATTCTATTGGCATTCAATTTTCCCGCTGAATAAATATTGCAAGAAATCTAGGTCAAAAGTGATCTTAGACAGCTACGCCGACAAAAATTCGAAAGTAATAAAATGTCAACGTCCTACGCGTTATTTTGTTATACTGATCATTCTATCAGCGTTGCTTTAGATATTTCGACGCCAACGTCACTTTTACACGCGTTACGTCAAGGCGGTGAACAAATTACGTCGCGTCACGCATTTCAAGCAGCGTTGACAAGTAGACATTTGCTGCACTGGTTTAAGCAACTTGCAGATATATTTAGATTTAGTATAGTTTTATGCCAGACATCAGATTTCAAAGCACAAGCCTTTTGAAACATAACTAGCGCAATTTTCAGAGTATGCAATCAACCATGCGGATAGGAAAACATGTCTGGACTCGTATTTACCAACCCATTCTTAGACTTAAGACGTAAAAATAAAACTGTTCTGTTCTAATAACGCAGTTAATTTGAATTTAACTTGGAGCATACCAAGTCTATTTACAGCATGCTTTATTGCGATCGATTTGCCAATGACATAAGTACGGTGGCATAGATGTGACATGTGCATGTTTTTATTTATGTCGTTCCCACGACATATTAAGTCGTTCCCACGAGATCTTATCTCGTGGGAACGAGTTCGTATCTCGTGGGAACGACATAATTATGTCGTGGTAACAACATATTAAGTCGTGGGAACGAGATAATTAACTCGTGGTAACGACATAATTAACCAATCAGAAAACACGTTGTTTAAAAGCATGTTTCGAAATGGCTGATACAAGAGACGCTTACATGCATATCGTATTTCAATGCTGGATTAAGATATAAAGAAATTGTTTTTCTTCTGCGAGAGCAAGATGGAATTTGATTGGTTCATTAAGTCGTTCCCTCGACAAAAATATCTCGTTCCCACGACATAATTATGTCGTTCCCACGAGATAAGATCTCGTTCCCACGACTTAATATGTCGTTCCCACGACTTAATATGTCGTTCCCACGACATAATTATGTCGTTCCCACGAGATAAGATCTCGTTCCCACGAGATAAGATCTCGTTCCCACGACTTCATATGTCGTGGGAACGACATAATTATGTCGTTCCCACGAGATACGATCTCGTTCCCACGAGATAAGTTCTCGTTCCCACGACTTAATATGTCGTGGGAACGACATAAATAAAAACATGCACATGTCACATCTATGCCAACGTACATAAGCGACATTGGCACTCAGCATATCTGCGAACGCCCAAACAGTTATTTTAGCCGTACATTTCAAAGAAAAATCTCTGCTTATAGATTAGCGAAAACCGGTCGGTTGGGCGGGCGGGCGGGCGTTACGATGTCGTTAACAATTTGCGTTAAAGTTTCGTATTCCTGTCATATTTTCAAAAGTTCTTGGTCAATCTTCATGAAACTTTACATAATTGTTCCTTCGATAATCCTCTACCAAATCTGTGAAAATGTTTCAGCTTCACTGCATAAGATGGCCGCCAGAGCTAAAAATATAATTATGTCTAAACGACATTTTTTTCTAAACCTATGGCTAGATTTTCAAATGATTTTACACACATGTTCGCTTAGTGCTCCTCTACCAAACTTTTTCAAATCGTTTCGCCTCGCTGCACAAAATGGCCACTAGAACTTAAAATAAAATTTGCGTTAATGTTGTGTTTTCCTGTCATTTTTTCAAAAGTTCTTAGTCAATCTTCAAAAAACTTTATAGAAATGTTCCTTGGGTGGCCCTCTACCAAACCTGTGAAAATGGGTCCGCTTCACTGCACAAGATGGCCGCCACAGCTAAAAAAAATATTAATATGTCTAAACGCCAACTTCTTCTAGACCTATGGCTAGATTATCAAATAATTTCACACCAATGTTCGTTTAGTGGTCATCTACCAAACTTATTCAAATGGTTCCGCCTCACTGCACAAAATGGCCACTAGAGCTAAAAATATAATTTGCGTTGAAGTTTTGTATTCCTGTCATATTTTGTAAAGTTCTTGATCAGTACAAGAAACATTTTCATCCAACTTGCATTTGATCACTATTTTCAAAAAAATTGATAGCATATCCAGTTTAGAAAAGTTCGTTTGACGGACACTTTCTTAAATGCAAGTATGCAACATTGCATAGAAAAAAACATATTATGTCAGTAATTTAATGCCATCTCTCTAGTCCATACTTTTTTCCAATTTTATTTTGAGACCAAATTTTTGCCAAGTCTCACCAAATTGCATACATTTTAGATCAACCACATGAAACTTCCATACTTCTTCACCAGCATTGACTCGTACATCGGCAAAATAAAAAATCCGGCTTTAATGTGGTTTCCGCATGTTTTTCTTGTTTTAACTCTTAAGTCGATTGTTTATTCTCAAGTCTAAGAATGGGCTGTTGAATTCAGCCGCTGATTTTACATGCCGTGGTAATGTGCTTGTGGTTTGCTAGCTAGCTTGGTGTGGTGTATTACATGTCAAGTTAACAAAACGTGATTGTTATTACATCTTAAACAAGCGAATACCATTTTGGAACAGGTTGAAACAGTCGTTAAAAATATTTTACAAAGGTATTTAAAGGATTTCTGATTGTCTGCGCGAGAAATAAATTTAATATAGTCGCATACTTTTTGTGTATCATCCACTTTAACTCTTATATCTAAAATTATTATGCCAATTCCAAAATGCGCAGAACGGGGACATCTAGCGATAAAAAAATCAACGAACCATGATTTTCTTATATATGTTAGCTCGTACATGTACCAGTAAGGCACAAAAACCAAACAATTCGGGCAACCCGACCATACCTAGCCAAAAACAAACCCTCCATGAAGTTTTAGCGATTATTGTTTTCCGTGAAATCCGTATTCGTCAGATTTAAGATATTTTTCAATTGTTTTGACCGAAACGTGTCTTTAAAAAGGTTAAAAAAAACTCCATCCCAACCCGACCTTACTTTGTTGACATCGTTGCCCGAAACACACAATTTATTTTTGGCCTTAGTAGTCGGGTAATACACAAATGTATGTCGTAATTGGTGTAGTCCGATTGTCCTTTTGTAAAAGTATACATTTCGTATGCCGGAGTCTGGTTATATCTTGTTCTATAATTAGTCTGTATCCAAATAATTGTGTACCATATATTGTAACAGAGAACGCGAATTTTCAGGAGTGTGGTTATAGAGAACAAGTACTTACATCGAATTTGCGAAGACATTCAAGCCAGATGCATCTTCTTTCAGGTAATTTACAACTATAATTTTATATTCACCTGCATATCTCCAAAGGGACCATGCATGAAACATATGAAATACAACAAGAGACGAACAACGCCAGGAGATTTGGAATTTTAATATGGTATGTGGGTTTGATAAACTGCTTTTCAATCTAATTCAGTTTTCAGAAATTCTCCAATGACCAATAAAGTAATGACTTGTTGGTTCATTTTAACAAGAAGAAAAAACGCAACACAATTACCAAGCAACAATAATTCCCAAATAGCATAAGAGTAGTTCTTATATACATGTCAGTGTTATTACAATTAATCAGAAATGACGTAAATCAAGATTGTAAACCTGTTATGTGAATATGTCAAGGTTTGTCATTAAATTCTTCCAATCCCATCTCGAACACATGGAGTTTCAAACACAGCCCGCGGCTATATCAAAGAACGGCGTTAATTGATGAGACAGCTGTGAACAAATGAGCACAAACTCACACATCAAATAAATAAATAAATAATAAATAACCGCAAATTGAATGCACAGCGCCCACTGCATCCAGATTTTCACTGTCGTCACGACACCTTCGAATTGATAAATGGTAACTGCTGGTAAAAAGTGCTATTGAACTCTAACACATGGTCTGGGTCAGCGGTCCTATTGTGGTGCCACTCCTCGATGCAGTCAAGGCCGAGGGGCATGTAATCCATGTGAAACTTGTTGACGAACAGGTGGCGCTTGATGACCAAGTCCTGGAGATCACCCACCCCAAAGATGCAGACGCCGCGAACGAACTTTCCCCGGCACGGGTTGACCCCGCCCCATGCCGCGTACACCGCCAGCCAGGGCTTATCATCAGGCTGCCCTGAAGGAGACAACATTACGTGTCACACTGCGAAGAAGGATAAAATTATGATGAAGTAGAAGATGTGTAGAAGAACAAGAAGTAGAAGTAGATGAAGTAGAAGAAGTAATAGTAGAAAAAGAAGAAGACAATCACAATCATGACAATCAGCAACAAGAATAAAACAAGAGGACCACGACGGCCCAAACGGCTCATCTGGGTACTGGTATTTTTGAACACCTTACTGTTGTGACTTGGCCGAACGTACGTTATAAAAATGTTTGTCATCATGGTTTTAAATAATTTGTCTAGCTGATTAACTGTCATATTTCATTAGCTCAATGGCTTACCATTGTTTATCAAAGCAAACAAAAAAATCATGGTCATAAAGAAATAGGGACTTGGGTATATTTTCTGGTATCAAACTTTTCGCAGGCAGTTTGGGAGGTAAACCGTTACTACTGCATTTGAGCAATATAATGATGACTTGTGTGCAAAGGTCAAGTTATGTTAACGCCTTGTTCAGCAGAGTGGTTTATACTATCTATAGTGGTAATAGACAAACAGTGCACGGTTGGTGAAAAATGAAGACCCTATTATGCTGCAAGTCCATTTTTGCATTTATTTTCACAGTTAAGGGGAAATAACTCTAAAGTGTTTTCTCCGATCTTTCCCATTTCTGACTTCTGCTGAGATCTTGTGGCCATACAAAACCTGTGGGCGTTTGATCAAGAAAGGATAAACAACAAATATGTCTTTAAAAAGGACAATCGGCGTAGAAATTAATATTTAGATGTCATTTTTTGCCCTAAATATAATACAAGAGGACCAAGCTGTGACTTCCTGGATCCTATATTTTTCGTTCCCTACTAAGGAGACTACTGGGACCCCAGATTGTTCGGCCCCTTCTACGGAGACTTTTCGGACAATAGATTTTTCGGACACTATAAGAAAACATATAGGCCCCCAAAATTAATTTGAGATAAATTCAAAATCATTCATATCTGTACCGTGAATAAACCGATCATACACCGCCCCATGTTTTCACCAGTGATACATGAATAAGCTAAATACTAGTAATTTACGTAAACATAAATGATACATGAATTTGTCAGGCAAATTTTACAAATTAACATTTTCAGAAAATAATAGCGAGAATGAATGTGCAGTAAGTTTATGAATTCCCCATTTATTGCAATTGTGGGTTTATTGTCAAGGCTGTTGGGGTTGGAAATATGCCAAACCCGAACAAAATCAGAACATAAATAAAACTTGGATTATCATTTAGTTCAATACTTGTAGTATCCAATACCACTAAGTTCCCAAAAGTTCCGGCTTGGGAAACTGTACAATCTAAGATGGCCGCCAAAATTGTAAAAAAAAACTTAACTCATTAATACTTACCAGCAGTGTGTATTTGGCGATCAGAATGTTTTAAATGTTCAAAACAATCACTAGTATGTTGAATTTCATAAAGAAAGAGAGGTTTTTATAATTATTGGCCCGTGCGCTTAAATATATTGCATAATTTGGAAGAAAAATGGTTTTTATTTTCAATTTAAGCAATGTACCTACTTTTCGTCTTTGTTGCATCAAATATATATCTCCAAATTACTTAAAATTTGAGCTAATATGATGAAGAAATGCCATATCAACGCAACTTGGCAGTTTTGGACAAGATCTGAGGTCATTTAGAATTTTAAAAAATGTGTTGCCAGTGGGTGGGGTAACGTATAATACGCAATTTACCAATAGGCATGCATTCCGTTTTCTCTGAACTTCCGCTGGTCCAAACACAATGTTCTTATTAAAAATACAGCAAATGTGACAAGACAGAGGTTACTAGAATTTGATGAATGTATTTGAAGAACAAATTGCATAATACATAGATACTCCAAAAGAGAGGTGGAAATCTACGTATAGCAGATGCGGGGCGCCGATGTCCAGTACATACTACATCTATTATATTGTTTTACATGGTCAGTTTGTGCTGCAATTTAAACGCAATGCTTTAATTACTCAAGGTATATGCAGTACTGATTTTATAAGTTACATTTGAGTAATTGTTTAGTTACATTTGGATCTGAAAGTATGTGCAATTCTTTAGAGTTGTTTCCCTTTGTTATACTGTTTTCATTAAAAGTGCAGACTGCCAAATGTAAATAGTATGTTATTATTCCATTAGATGACTTAAATTGCACTGTTATTTGACCTTTTAGTTCCTGTTTGGGTACCTAAGTTACATTTTATCATGTTATTGTCACCTAAAATTTATTGAATTAAATATGATTATTCAAACATACCAACATTCGGACTATTGACACTTATTCGGATAACACATAAAACTGTAATTTTCAATGATATTGTTAATCCCATTACAAAATTTCTTTTGAATATGATAAGCAATCTCAATTTTTTCTTATTGATAACATTAGAATAATTAAATAATCATTATTGGTCACAATTGTACAGGGGTGTGTGATCGGTTGCTGTGCGTGCATGCAGACCAAGCTGGATCCACACAATGTCCATTTAGCAACGTTGCCAATAATAATTTCCCTAACAATAACGGTGTAGTATGTGAAATTTAGATAATTTAGATTTTTATAATAGTATTGATAATAATTCTGCTTAATTGCTGGTCAGAGTAATGGTCCTTGTTCAGTGACCTAACATAATGACCCCAAAGACACGTATAAAGTTTCAGTTGAATATCTGTAGTAGTTACAGAGGTATGTGCTTGTTGCACGCAAGCCTTAACATGAGGTACAAAAAGGGTCATAATTCTGTAAAAAAGCTTGTCATAGTTATGGGTCTTGGCCAGTGACCTTATATAATGGCCTTGAAGACATGTGTGGCGTTACAATTGAATATATGTAGCAGATATAGAGATATGGAGTTGTTGCACGCAAACTTTACTTTAACCTGAATTTTGACATGAAGTAGAAAAAGGGGCATATTTCGGTTAAATTGTAGTTCAGAGTTATGGGCCTTTGTCAGTGAACGTACATAAACACCCGTAGGGCATGTGTGAAATTTCAATTGAATATCTGTAGTAGTTACACAGATATGGAGTGTTTGACGCAAACCTTAACCAGAGCATTAATACGCCGACGCCGACGAAGGGATAAGTAGCATAACTCAAACTATTCTGTGAATAGTCGAGCTAAAATTAATAATAATAATAATAATAAATAATAATAATAATAATAATCATAATAATGTGTCTGGGGTTATCCTGGGCTGTCCGTGTCCACAACTTGTTGAACATAATGTATCGATTAGCCCCGGACAAGCACGGTATCAACACGGTACCAATACGAAACAACGCGGCTGCTCAACAGACTAGCACGGCTGCCTTGCGGACCAAAACAGTTTGTTCGTTCTTCCCTGACCATACCGGTAGTTATAAGCATGTCTAAACCTTCCGGGACAGTGCCCGGGTCAAGCAAGACCACGCCGGACCATGAAGGATCCAATACGGTAAACCAAAGACCCAACATGGATCAGATGTTGGATCTTCCAGGGATCTTCCGCTACCATTCGGGGCGTTGGTGTGACTGTAGCTTTAACAGCGTTTTTGCAGCATCAGCAATGATGAAGACGCGAACATTCAGCTATTCATACCGAAGCCATGCTGGTCATTTCCAAACCGGGCCAGTCCGTTGCGGTTCCGTAACTCGATGATGCTGGTCCGTGCTGGGCCTAGGCGGTCCTTGCCATTCCTGGAGGTCGATGAGGATCCGTGATGAAAAAGTACTAACACCGTGGTGGGTCCGGGGGACATCCTTTGCCATCCAGGACGGTCCTGGACATTACCGAGATGATCCATAGTGATTGCTTGGTGGCACTGTGTTGATAGCATGTGGATCCGTAGTGTTACTGTGTTAATTGTATCCTGCATTGTTCTCGAAAGTCAAAGTGAATTGATCGTCGAGGGTACCGTCGACGCTATTTACGTAAATTCCATCCGATCACCTCAGATCAAGGCCCCTCTTGGTCCGGGATTATCCTGGATGGTTCTTGTGTAATTCGGCGTTGGTGTGACTGTAGCTTTAGACAGGTTGCCGGAGAAGGTCATGTATCTGCAGAAAACTAGGGTTGAAATGCCTGGCAGTATATTGAAACTGTGAGGAGACTGTTATAACCAAGTCGAGATTTCTGACTATTAAGCCAACTATACATATACCGGTACGAGGGTTGTCCCAAAATAGCGTATAATTTGTTGAAACAAAACATAATATCATGATAATATTTGCTTGAGCCTGTACACATGTAAAACCAGTATCTGCAGAATATATGTGAGTCCTATAATCATATATTTCTGTGAAAAATATGTGAATTTCAAATGAAATGTAAAGCTTTGCGGACCATACTTTTTAATTTTAGATATAATGACAGCCTACATAAATTACAATTGGGTCCTTTATACAGACCATTCTGTTCTGAAAAATAAATTGTCCTAACTCCTTAACTTTGGTGTATCAATAAGCGATGTTTCAATGTAATTATATCTCAATATAGTGGTTTCTATGGCGGAATTTGTGTAATTCGGTTTGCGGTTCAGCATTGACATGAAATCGGACGTGAAATGATTTCATCTGACCACATATTGGTAATACAAATTTACTGCGTTGAGCGCAAAATGACACCGAGAAAAACAATAAAGCAAATACAATCACCAGAAATACATATGCCATTGTTTTTCAAGCGGCAAAGAGGTTTTCAACTGGATAGACTGACAGCAAAATGAAAAAAGACCATATCTAGTATGTTGAACAATCAAGTCCATGAGTTGGTTACATATGGGGATAGAAACACGAGGACACATAAAAAAATCATGCAAACCAAACTTTAGGAACTGCTGTAGGACCTTCATTATTTTTTTGTTCAAAATATAGGGTAGTAGGGATTTATTTTTAATTTTTTTGGTAAATGGTCAACTTTTAGATTCTAAAACTAAATGAATATTCAAAACATATCGGTAATATCCTTAAACATTGTTTTGAAGTGGATGCTATCAAAACAAAACATTTATCAAAAAAAAAACATTTAATTATTGGAATAAAGTAAAATAAACAAAACATATCTGACCCACTCAATAAAATGTTCTAGGGTCGGGGCATTTTTAAGGGTAGCTCGGGTAACCTGAAACAAACATATTTTTGTTTTACACCTTATTACCTTTATCCTTAACAGAGTGTGGCCTATACATCATACCTTATATTTTGGACATGGTTAATACTTAATTTGGTTCATATGAAATACATCAGCGTGCGTGCGTGATCATATCATATCATATTTCAGATAGAAATAAGTGGTTGTTTTGTCCGTATTTGTTACATTTAACCTTAAAGTATGACCTTTAATGATGACCTATACTTTTGATTTAGTGATGCAGTATCTGTCATCCCACTTTATAATACTATTACAAGTATGTAATAATACGTATTTAGAAACCTATGTGCAGGTGGGTGATATATAGCAGTTTGTCCATATTGGCCTCATTTTCTTCATTTGACCTCTGAAAGTGACCTTGACCTTGAACGTAGTGTCCGAAGTTTCGCATGAACGTCTTCATCTGATAATTACAAATATGTATGCATGTTTATTTGAAATTACCTTTGACGGTTTTGAAATTATTCCAGAAATCCTCATTCATATTATCCAAAAAAAATGAAAATGCCCAACACAATTTTACCCGGACCGGAACTTTTGGGATGTTTAGGAAAGCTGATGCTATTTCCATCTAGCATGCAAAAAATCATTTCTGTTCTAATTTTTTCCTGGTCTAATCTGAACATCCTTGACTATTAGGATTCTCCAGACGCTAATTGATGCGTGCGTATTAACACAGCTTTACCGCGCGCTATTTTTAGAATGATTCTCCTGCTGTGCTGGAGTTGTACTCGCTAGAATTAATTCACGGGGACGACAGTCGTTTACGGCGTACAATAATATTTTTACACAATGATAAAATAATTGGAAATATAAGCTCAATCAAATTTGCTAATATTTGTTTTATCTATTTATCAGAAAAATACCAGAAATTTACCACTTTATATTTTGTGCTTGCGAGCTGAACAGGCAACATTGTACGTTGTGACCGACTGTAGTACCCGTGAATTGTAGCATTTTAATTGCTATTTATAGAGCGCGCCGATAATGTAGGCTAAACAATACAGTTATTTCATTATGTAAATGAATATAACATTCTGATCATGACAACAATGAGTAAAATTGTTCATAATTATGTTCAGTTCTAGAGTATATGTCGAAGGTATGTTTATAACTTTAATTTAACCGCTTATGTAAACAATTATGTAAATGTTTAATCCCCAAAAGTATGCAACAGTTATTGGTATACGTTAAACCATTGTTTGAAGTTTGCATTACCTACAATTAGAAAATTTGCCCAATTTTATTGGCATTCAATTTTCCCGCTGCATAATTATCGCAAGAAATAATGTATTCTTTATATTTTTTACACGCAACAACTCCAAGGTTTCTACTCCGATTTGACCCATGACCGATACAAGCCGAGATTTTCTGGTCATACTCAAACTGTGCAAGTTAGGTCAAGATTAAACAAGAGCTGTCGGAGGACAGCGCGCTCGATTTTCTTGTACATGTCAGAGGTACTGGCATTTTGTCTAAAACAAACTGTTTGGATAGAATGGGCCAATTAAACAAAAATCGTTTGTTTTAAAATCATAACAAAACATTAATTGATATATGACGTATAATAAAATGTAAAATAAAAGTTAGTTACCATCATAAAAAGACCCCGGAGTCCCTATTTGAGAATTATACTGGAGTGTAGCCCAGTAATACTCATCCGGACTGTGCACATCTCGAAACCAGTCCAGAATCTCCCGGGCCGGTTTACATTTAACCACGAATTCTACGAATTCGCGACTGAACACTCCGTATGCACTACCTTTCACAACCGTTATATTGGCAGGAGGGTCGATTCGAAGATAATTGGATTTAAATATGTTAGGTTTTACATCTTTTGGGTCCTTTCGTTTGTAAACATATCTAAATTTAAACCGATTTTCTAATCGTCTGTTTCCAGTCAACCCTTCTATATCATTTGCACCGTTATAAATTTTAAGTATTTTAACAAGTTCAGCGTTTGTCTTGATTGGAAACTGTTGACTAGGAAGATTTATGAAATATTTCCATGTCTTTCCTCGTTCAACTAGATTTTCCATACAATTGATATCCGCCTGAAGTCTAGAAAATCCGGCATATACAATGAACTCTTTCTTGGACACTACAAACACGTTATCGAAGCAGTCCGCTATTCCCTGTACGGCCTGGTGAACTCCCGGTGCTGCATCGCCGTCCACGTGGAGGCAGAATAGATTCTGGGGGGTGTACAACGCTCGCAAAAGACGCTCGGCTTGTTCCACCTCCTTATACAACAAAATGCTGTAAGCTATTGGGAATTCTTGTTCTTCTTGACTCTGAACAAAGTAATTGTACCCGCGGGTACGTTTTAATGTATCACAGTCCTTTGATAACTGGATATAATCCTCATCTGAAATACCTTTATGTAAAAATGTTTCATTTTTCATAATCGAAGTAGCGCGATCAATTTCCGTTTGGTCCCCGTTGATAATGGCGGCACAATCGACGCTAAAAACGCGACGAGTCGGTTCCGGAAGTATATGTTCAGGTTTATTAGTATCTGAGATTCTCTCCAGCACTGTAGCATTTCTGTATTTTGTATATTCCGCGAATACTTTTAAATTTATGGCAAGATTTTCGTAGATAGTGTTGGAACGCTCGTTCGCGTTCATGACCTGGCCGAAAATGTACACGAGTACGCAGATGACGACACAGACGACAATAACTCGTCTACGGCATTGTCTTCGGGGCATTTCCGCAAAATCAAAGATCCTGTAAGTAGAAACAAATGCAATAAAACACTTAAACAGTACACAAAAGTCCCTTCAACAGCAATGACAGTGATTTAAAATGTACGGATGTTCATATTTTAAACAGTTCACAAAAGTCCCATCAGCAATGACTTTGATTTGAAATGTACGTTTGTACATATTTTGAACAGTACACAAAAGTCCCATCTGCAATGACTGTGATTTGAAATGTATGGATGTACATATTTCGAGTGTCAAGTTACTTATTTCATAACTGTTTTGCTTTTTTTTGTGTAATAGGGATTGCACTAAAGGAAGACAGTGAAAATATAACATTTTATTTCATCAATAAAATTCAATATTTCCCTGAAAAGCAAATAATAAATACGCAATCTTGCTTTTCGGTATTTTTAAAATCCGTGATTCGAATAAGTAGCGTCAAAATTGTACCAATGTACACACAGAGGTTTATCTGGGCCTGAATTCACCAACCCATTCTTAGACTTAAGAATAAAGAAAAGACTTAGACTCAAGAATAAATCCGCATTTGAAAATGAGCTTAACACCAATGTCGCTTATGTCATTAACAAATCGTTCTAAATAAAGAACGCTGTAATTATAATTAGTGAATACCATTAGTAAGATTCAAATAAACATTGTTCTTAAAACAGAATAGTTTTAAAAATACGCTTCATTGTTATGTCTTACGTCTTAAAATAGGTTGATGAATACGGACCGAGGCATGGTGGTTAAATAGTGTCTGTCTGACTTGATGCGGGGGGGTCGACTGTACCAGTGTCCGCGAAGGAAAACACGAGTTCTTTTATTGTATGCTTTTTCTTGCTTGTTTTTTATGTAAGTAGATCATGTTTTTACTCCATATGCTTTAGTTTATGTGGTTTATGCGTTAAAGACCTAGTGTAAGGAATGTCTGGCGTCTCTGTGGGGTATTCCACTCTGTGTATTGGTCCAACATAAAATCTCTTATCATTATCTGCTATCTTTTCTCTTAGCTGACTGAGCAATGGCTGAGTATATTGTTTCCTCGGCAGCTGTGTATTGATATCAGCTAATAAGGGTCGCCATACTGTGTCCACACTGTTACCACAGCAGGGTGCCAATACACAGGAGTACAATACAATTGGGGAATTGGGGGGGGGTTCAAATAAAAAAGGATTAAACTAGGCCTTTAAATGACATCTTTAAAGATACGAAAATGCATGATCCAGTGCCTTTAAGGCGAAATGAACCCTACGCTTTAAAAATGGAGTACAGCGAAAAAAAAGCGATACAATTATTAGAAAACGCATTTATCGGTCAAACCGTTCGGTAAATCATCCAATAAATACCTTTGTTTATAACTATGTTTTGTTTCACTTGTCATAAAATTGCTTCCTTATTCAAATCCTTGCTCTCTGGCATTACACACACAAGAGCAGATTAAAACCGCATGCAATAATAGATGCATTCTCGCTTCATTCTCAGGGAACATGCGCATTGTATTTAGGCGTAAAAAATATGTTTGTTTCAGGTTACCCGACCTACCCTAAAACAATGCCCCGACCCTATAACATTTGAATAAGTTTTGTCAGATATGTTTTTGTTTTATTAAAGTTTTACCAATAATTACATGTTTGTTTTTTTAAAGTGTTTTTTTTGATAACATTCACTTTCAAACAATGTTTAAGGATAGTACCAATAGGTTTAGAATATTCATTTAGTTTTAGAATCTTTAAAAAAAAAGCCCTACCTACCTACCCTAGGTATGTAACCTGAAACACACATAATTTCATTTTACGCCTTACCGGTATGCATGCATCATGCACAAGGATGCATACTGAACAAGCTCGCCTTTCTGATAGTCAAGCTGATAAAATCAATAGTACTACCCGATAGACATTGTCAGCTGTTCGGTACTAATCGGAAATCTTCCGACGATTTTCGGCTGCTATCGATTTTATTTGATAATCTATACTGCCTTATTTAAGATTTAATCGGTAATAAATTTTACGCTTTCATACCCTCAACAATTTAAAGACGTTCGTAACAAAAAGAAAATAATTGGGTTAATTTATCCTTTTCCTTCATTTTTTCTTTATTGCATATAGGTTACAATATACTAATTTCATCTCTAATGTCCATTCAAAATAAATATTTTTAATAGTTAAAGTTTATAAAGCATATATAATAATCAAAATCACACTATGCAATGTATTTCCAAACAAATTAAGTTCAGAAATGATCCATTTAATATTTTCATTCTATTGATACGTTGTGTATGTATGTTAAAACGAAACAGGAAAAAGGCTACACAGGTACCCTATATAAAATCCAATATTCCCCAAACAAGTTCGGTGAGCCATTCTTTTTATTAATGTTTTTGGTGTAACTATATACTGGTGCATGTCTGTGCGAAATTTTAAGAAAATCTGTCGTTTGGAACAAAATATGCATTTGATAAAAATAAAGTTGCAGAAAGAATTATTAGTTCCTATTTGACGCACTTAAATGTCCAATCAAATTCATTATTTAAGCAGTATTTACTGTAGGTAAAACGTGTTTATTATCATCATACACATCTATATTGCCAAACAAAGCATGTACAAACAGATCAGTTGAAAGAACCATAACCTTGTTTGAAAAATAACTATCCTATATACTTAAAACATTGATAAAAATCCAAACCGAAAAAGGGGCTTCGACAGGTACCGTATTCAAAACCCAATATTTTAGGAACAAGGCTTGTGACCCCTATTTGTTAAGACTGTTTTAGTTTCAGTATACAATGACGCATGTATGTGGGATCTTTTAACAAAATTTGTCGTTTGGAACAAAAGATATTCGTATATTTTATAAATTATTGATGTTTTCACTGACAAATTTAATGCAAAATACACCTCGTTAAGCGTCCATTACAAGTCATTTGGTAAATGATAACTGTAGATAAAGCGCGTTTTATCATTAAACTGCACTTGTATATTACCAAACGAAACATTTAAAAAGATGCATTCATAAATCTCCATCTTTGTTTGAATATAAACGCTTTATATTATTCAACATTCTAATTAACACACACTGAAAACAGGCTTCGACAGGTCCCGTATTCAAAATTCAATATTTCCGGAAAAAGGCCGGTGACCCCTATTTTTTAAGAATTGTTTTAGTTTTAGGATATATTGATACATGTTTGTGCCAAGTTTTAAGAAAATCTGTCGTTGGACAAAAATTGAAATAAATTGTTGCGAACGTCTTTAATCTGGCTGTCCTGTTAGCGCAGTGTTTTTACGAGAGTATATCCGTATGCACGAGATAAAGCGACACACTTCTGTTTTAATTCTCTGTTTGGAAAATATTAAGGCTAACAATAAATCCATAGCCTTTAATAGTAACAACAAACTATTACAACAACAACAACAACAACTACTACTACTACTACTACTACTACTACTACTACTGCTACTACTACTACTACTACTACTACTACTACTACTACTACTACTACTGCTACTACTACTACTGTTGCTGGTGCTGCTGCTGCTGCTGCTAATAATAATAATAATAATAATAATAATAATAATAATCATCATCATCATCATCTTCTTCTTCTTCTTCTTCTTCTTCTTCTTCTTCTTCTTCTTCTTCTTGATCATCATCAATATAATCAACTTATTCATGATAATGAGAAGAAAAAGATAAAAGCAATAACAGCAACAATAATTTAGATAAAAAAACAGTTATATCACAAAGCATGCATTGCATCTGGTTCTCTATGTAAAATGATAATTTACAACTGGATACCAATTCCTCAATTATAAAACACCATTCTTAGTCTGATAAGGCGTACAAAAATTGTTTCAGGTAACCCGACCTACCCTAAAAAAATGCCCCACCCTAGAACATTTTATTGAGTTCGTCGGATTATTTTTCTTTTCCGGAATTTTTGATCTCAAAATATATGTTCTTTGTGGTAATAAGCGATTTCTTGTGGTTCATTTCGTCAGCCGAATCGTCTGGAGGTCTAATTACCCCAAAACAGAAGTCACATCCTCAGGGTTACATGCTGTTAGTTAGATAATAAGCACATATGGTAGAGTGCTGGATGCATATAATTTGTAAAATACAGTTTTTGAATATTTTATATGTAACAAAGAAGGAATTTAATTGCGCAGGCGTAACCTTTAAGAACTTCCCGTAAGATTAGGAGTCTGCAAAGATTTTGAAAATGGACTCTTACAAACACACTGTACTGGAAAGAATAACTGCCCCCTTGAGCCCATTTAGGGCTGTATTTTATGGGATGGTTGCTCTAGGGGGCATTTGGGGGGTAAATATGGGAAAATTAAAGCAAAATGTCACCCAGAGTGGCAATCCGAGACCCATTGTGATCATCGTGTTGTTTTTCAGTTTCATTTTGACATTAATTTGCATTAGTTTCAACAATTCTCTCATTTATGTCATTATACCTTGTGTTGTAATTCTGAATATTGAGTTTAAGAACCTGTAACTGACAATAATGCCCGCAAAGGTCGTGTGGTCGATGCATTGGCCATGATGACCGTCCGACCTAGGTCGGACGGTCATCATGGCCAATGCATCGAGCAGTAAAATAAAATATGAACTAAATAGAATATGTTAACTTTGCAAATTAGGAAAATTTGTATTATTCAAAGTAGACACTTTGAATAATACAAATTTTCCTAATTTGCAAAGTTAAAAGATCCTATTGAGTTCATATTTTATTTTGTAATTGTACTTCAATCAGGCTTTCAGCTGAAAAATACATGAAATGCATGCATAAAACACTTAAGCCGCTCACGCCAACCTAGACCTCACCTAATGGAGATAGCGGCATCAAAACTTAAATCACCATCACAGTTTGGTTTAATTTGAGTATGTTTTTTAAATGCTGTGTTGAACAGAACGAGGACCTCAGCCGGAACCATCAACTCATTGGTATACAAGTCTGGGTGAAGTAACGAGTCATCAAAACTACTTTACTTGTCAACTACACTGGAGCGTTGGGGCGGGGCCGTAAAGCTGACACAGTCGTTTCTGTACCATCGGTATCTTTGAAGGTTAGTACATGATTATCGTCATGTATTCTACTATCTAATGATTTCCTTTACAGCCTGGCATTCTTCTTATCAACACCAGTAGGAACAGCAAGAGTTTAACCCTTGTTGGCACTCTCAAATCCGTTTTTGAACTGAACTGTTCGCACGTAAGCTCGACAATCTGAAGCCGGCATAGCGACTAGCCTTATCGCAGTAAATAAAACTTTGTAAACTATTTTATATGTACACTTATTGTATCTAAGTTACACTAGTAATCACAATATTGACTAAACATGAACAGAAAACCTTTTTATTTTCTCCGATTACTCAGCAGAGAGTACCTGGAACAGATTGAAGATTGCAGGCGACTGAACTCACCCATAGGTTCAGGTGTGACAGAAGACTGTTAATTAATGTCTGGCATTGACATTTTGGGGTTAAATTCTCTTTTTTTGTGTGAAGGAGGTAAATCTGTTGATTGTTATGTAAACAAACCTTTTTCTGGGATCAAATGGCATCTGAAATGCTATATGTATATGGATTTTACCCCCAAAAATGCAGAAACTTAAAAAAAATTGTTCAAAACGGATTAAAAACCTATTCTGTAACATTTAGAATGCCAGTGAAGATTGTTTTCAGTTCTGACTGTATATATTGTATCTGCTATGCCTATTAAAACTCAAACGTATGCTTAATTCTGAGTTAAAATCATGTTTTCCAGATGTACCCAAAAGTACATTTTTTCCGTCTAAAGTACATTTTTTTCCGTCTAAATTTTTGCCTCAAAACACCATTATATGTGACATTTTCAATTTTATTTTTTTCCAATAAATCTTTAAACCAGTGTAATAGGACTTCATGTTCTTTCTCGAAATAGATCAGATTGATGAAAATTGTGGTTTTTATTCAAATTTGAAAGGGTTGGGTTTTCTTAAAGGTCTAATTACCCCAAAACGGAAGTCACATCCTCAGCTGTCAGTTAGATAGTAAGCACACATGGTTGAGTGCAGGATGCATATAATTTGAAAAATACAGTTTAAATGATATGTTTTGGTATCATTTTAAAGGTATATATGTAAGCAATTAGAAAAAAGGCTGTTTTGTGCACTACGTTTTGTCTAGTGGTTCCCAGCTTCATAACTGTTTGCCCATGTATTCATGCGCAAAATGGCAGCCTCAATGCCCGTCAAAACCGGTGTGTTTTTTCTAAGGTAGATATTTTGAGTTACAAAACATAGTATTTTTTGACATGCTGTTGTTTCAAAAGGTTATGTCCTCATCTTTCCAACAATGTGTGGTGATATATTGGAAAGTAGCTTGGTCATGGTGAAAAGTGAGATCAAATTTTGAATATTTTATATGTAACAAAGAAGGAATTTAAAGAGGGGCCATCATAACCATACCTTTTCTTAAAGAGCATTCTAAGCTGAATTGATTTAAGCAATAAAAAGGGTATGTCATGTTATATGTAAGAAAGAACTCGACACTAAACAAAGTTGACTGTTTTATCACCATATTTTTAGCGGCTACTTTCTAGTTACCCGCCTCAGCGCAAGTGTCATACTTGTAGTATGCAATCTTAAAACACATCAGTGATTTATTTGTGCATACCAATGCTTACCCGACCAACATCTCCAAAAAATAATATCAAAGCAAGTGTCTAAACCTAAAAACATGTCTTCGAGTTGAATGTTGTTGATTGATTTAGAGAGTACAGCCGTGCATGACTTATTTATTTAGTGTATTGCGACCTTAAAAGTGTTTCACATACATTGTCATATAATTTAATGACTGGATCCCATTAAATACTTCCTTCCTATGTAGTATTAAAGGAAGATTTTTATGATGGTAAATGTTGTAATAGTTTACCCATTATCATTTAAACTTGACAGAAATGACAAAAACAAAAAGCTTTAAAACATTTTATTTAAAACTGTTTTTTATCTTCCCTGGAGTTGTTTATATCGTCTTTAACATAATACATTTTCTACGGCATAGTTTTGATGCATTTTGATATACATGTAAATATCACTGAGGCAGTACCATTTTGCACATATAAAACATAAATGTTCATGTACATCACAGTGTAAAATTCAGTTATTTGTTGCCATGATTAAAGATGATTCTTAATAGATGTTTGTAATTAACTACTTTTCTATCCTTTTAATGTAATCTGTTGAAGAATTCCACTCGTAAATAACTATACTGAAGAATGTAGCGTTATCTGTATCATACCTTTAAGAAACAGTAAACTTGTACAACTGGGATCTAGTTAGTAATGATGTACAAATTTTAACAAGGACACAAGTTTGTTTATATTCAGTTCATTGCGTATACATTTTGATACGATATGACCATTTAATAATAAAAATCAGTGCCTTGCAAATTGATTTTAATATAGATGTTACTGGACAGGTGGCCTGGTTTTCACAGATTGTAATGATTTTCATGTCTTTGGAAATTTATATGATAATATAGTAAAATTGTATCATATTTTAAGTGCATATATGATAAACATTTGCAGCAAAAGTTGTTTAATTAATTAAAAATATATTAATTTGAATATTCATTCAGTGTTAGACGCTTCAAGTAGACCATTCACTAAAATAAAATCCCTACCTACCTACCCTATATTTTGGGGTCATGTTACCTGAATCAAACATATTTTTTAATGCCTAAGCATTCGACACAGTTACATGGAATAATCGTCGAAAAAAATCCTTTTAGGACTGACCCAGTCGTCAAGCTTGTACTAGTATTATATGAACAGACAAATTTGAAAGTCAAAGCAATTTACTGATATTTTGTATTGTAATGGCATGCATTTAATTCAATCCAATAGATCTAATTTAAATTACTACTGCTTCGATAAATTTTGTTAACACGTGTCTCTCAGAAGTACAGATTTTTTTTCTCAGCATTGTTTTCGCGCCCGTGTATAACGATCGTTATCAGCTGATTATTCGACCGACCCCTATAATGCCTGCATGATCCCATTTTAATTTGATATATTAAACTTTAATAATATATAAACTTATCGTTAAAGTTATAAATTTTAATAGTAAAATTATCAAAACGTTGTAGTTTCAGCTATTCTAACTTGCTTTGTCTTAATGTATGTATGGAATTATTGTTACGCGTATTAAAACAACTGTTTATTTTTCCTTTGTTTCTTTTATTAATTTCAGGCATTATTTTGACGTTTTGTATTTAAAAAAACTTCTTGGGGGGATCAAACATATTTTCTTACCTTTAATTAAACAATAATTCAAAGTATGTCTTCTGCTATAAATCAACATGCATACTCTGAAATATCTTAATGAATATAACTCTAATGCATTGTTATAAAACACAATACATCTTAATTTCCTTCTGCATTTCATTATCTAAAATAAGCTCAGCTGCCAATTATAGGTCTATGATACGGATAGAAAGATTGCTATCTTGTCATTACCCCCAATAAACGCCGTGGGGAACATACACTGCTTCAACGGTAGTGTTCCACGACCCAACTCCGTCAAGTTCGACAACGCTCGTTTATTGAGTAAACAACATGAATTTTAAACTATAGATACCTCATTTAAGCCTAAATTCCCCAGCCGAAAATTTTAAACAATTAAACAAAATTAACACCGAACAAGCAAGGAATCAATTTTCTAAATCCGTTTGTACTTTTCTGACAAACAAGTGGAAGTTTATCTTTTTATGCAATGAAATAGGGTGATCTAACAAAAGTGCAAATTCCCCCGCCTAAATTGTAAAATAAAATAAAATAAATGGTACCATGTTAAAGAGCATAAAATTCTCTTTTCAAATCCGTTTGTACTTTTCTGAGAGCCAAAAAAAAAAAATAATTAGGAAGTTACGGCAAATATTATTTAACGCTCCCTATCAAATCAATGTAATTTTTACGTGAGAAGTATCGATTTTTGCGCCCCACTGAGAAGCGAGATTGCTTCACACGAATGCAGGATTATCAGTAGTTACCAAAAAATTATGTTTAAACACACTTTCAGTTATTTGGCTGAACAAATTCACTAGAAATCAAGGCTCGGATAGGAATGATCTTGTTTCAAGATATTTCCTTGAGGGGCTTATGTATCTTATGAATTTGTTCAGTCAAATAACTTGATTTCTAATTGGCTAACTATGTCGTGACCACACTTAGGTAAGTCGTGGCCACGAGTTACGTAACCCGTGGCCACAACATAATAAGTCCTTGCCACTTTATACTAAATCGTGGCCACGACTTAATAACTCGTGGCAAAGAGATAAACATGTTCCGTCGATGCCACCGTAAGTTTCTGATCACTTGCAAACTCGTTTTTCATGTTAACATTAGGACTAAAAGCCGTTAAATGTCGCGAAAAATTATGTCAATACATTTTTCTTACTTTTGTTTTGAAGAGAATTAATGAAACATGCTTTTTTAGGTAGCGCCTTCACGTAGAATAAATGTCTTGCTTCTCTTTTGCTGTTAATTAAAAATGTTGTATACGAGTCGTGTCGTGGGAAAACCGGGGTTAATGCATGTGCATAAAGTGTCGACCTGGATCAGCCTGTGCAGTCCGCACAGGCTTATCCAGGACGACACTTTCCGCTTTTATGGTATTTTCTATTTCAAGGAAGTCTCTTCTAAACATAAATCCACTGTAGGCGGAAAGTGTCGTCCCGGATTAGCCTGTGCGGACTGCATAGGCTAATCCGGGACGATACATTACGCATATGCATTAAGCCCGTTTTTTCCTCAAGACACGCCTCATATATTATGTACCGCCTACCAAACAAAATCTTGCAAAGAAGCAGTGTAATGGAATGTCTTATGTCGTCATGTCTTGTTCAGGATTGTCTTATTATGTAAAAAAAAATACGTATCATTATGTTAAAATATTAATTCATCATGTCATTCATGTGCTATGATCAGGTGAACTTGTCAATGTAATGTGTTATTATGTCAAAAAGACATGTCATTATGTTAAAATATTGTTTCATCGTTTTCTATGATCAGGTGAACTTTGCAAAGAATATGTTATTATGTCAAAAAGACGTGTCATTATGTTAAAAAGTGTTTAATTATGTGCTAAGATCAGGTGAACTTGTCAAAATAACGTGTCATTATGTTAAAATAGTGTTTCATCATGTTTCATCATGTGCTATAATCAGGTGAACTTGTCAAGGGAATATGTTATTATGTCAAAAAGACGTGCCATTATGTTAAAATAGTGTTTCATCATGTGATATGATCAGGTGAAATTGTCAGGAGAATATGTTATTATGTCAAAAAGACGTTTTATTATGTTCAAATAGTGTTTCATCATGTGCTATGATCAGGTGAAATTGTCAAAAGAATATGTTATTATGTCAAGAAGACGTGTTATTATGTCTGCAAATCAAATTAACTTATCGTCTAATCGTGTCGGTATTGTATCAAGGTGCGGTGCTTTCCGCCAATGTAGTGAGTACATGCTATTTTTAGCTCAACAACAACAACTTGTCATTTGAACAAAACAACATACCGTTGGAACAAAATGAATTTACTTTAGACATGATAAGACAGTGTTACAACAAAATAAAACTTATCATTGACAAAACAAAATGTGGGTTTGACATGATAGCACGGTATTTGGTCAAAATGGAACGCTATCTGGACAAATCAACATCATATATTTACAACTTTTAAACATGACACTACACTGACAAAATCTCACGCTGCACTAACATGTCAACTTGATCTCTTGACAAGATCAAACGACCTTTTAACATAAAACAACAATTTGACATAACAAGTCACATTGCATACAAGATAACTCATAGCATTGGCAAAACAACACGTGTACATAACATAATAACACATGCGAAAGACAAACTCACATTATGAGTAGACAAGATGAACCGATATACAAACTAGACAACATTGAAATTTGACATAATAACATATACTGCTAACATAACGACACAGCCGAAGACAACAAAAGACAGTCACGGCGTTCCATACAGTGTTACCACTGTTTTTAATATTGGTTCATATTTAAATCAAGGTAACTTGATTGATGTTATTTGAGTGTTTTAACTGTTTCTTTTATTTCGTTCAATTTATAGGCGGTATATTACGCATATAAGTTTTATCGCGCTGTACTTTTGTTTTTCAACCAAATTTCAAAATTAAAAACAACAAGAACAACAAAACAAGGGGCCAATACGGCCCTAGGTCGCTCACATGAGTGTAAAGCATCGTAATGGCTATTAACAAAAGGATTGTTTAAGATTTCAATATAGCCATATAAGGAAAACTGTCCCGCTCCCAGCGGCCCTTATTTTTAACAAATCAAAATGATTTCAAGAAATTTGATCGAGGGTCACCCAAGGAACATATATGTGGAATTATTTTAAAATCCATCCAGCGGTTTCAGACAATAACATTTTATAACGTTTTCAAAGCCATATAAGGAAAACTGCCCCGCCCCCTGGCGGCCATGTTTTTTTAACAAATTAAAATGAATTACAAGGAATTCGGTAGAGGGTCATCCAATGTACATTTCTGTGAAAATATTTTGAAATCCAGCCAGTGGTTTCAGACTAAAAGATTTTAAAGTTATCAGTTTAGCCATATAAGAAAAACTGTCCCGCTCCCTGGCAGCCAAGTTTTTTAACAAATCAAAATGAGTTCAAGAAATTTGGTAGAGGGTCACCCAAGGAACTTTGAAATCCAGCCAGTGGTTTCAGACAAGAAGATTTTAAAGTTTTAAATATAGTTATATTAGGACAACTGCAACAACATCCCCCCCCCGGCGGCCATGTTTCGTAACGAATCAAATAATTTCAAGGAATTTGGTAGAGGGTCACCCAAGGACAATTTGTGTGAAATTATTTTAAAATCCAGCCAATGGTTTCAGACAAGAAGATTTTTAAAGTTTTCAATAAAGCCATATAAGGAAAAATGCCCCGCCACCCTGGCGGGCTTGTTTTTTAACGAATCAAAATGATTTGAAAGAACTTAGTAGAGGGTCACCCATGGAGCATTTCTGTGAAAACTATTTTCAAATCCAGCCAGTGGTTTCTGATAAGAAGATTTTTTAAGTTTTTAAGCTTTTGGTTGCCATGGCAAGCAGAGTTTTCAATATATTTTAATAAATTGAAGGGTTCTGAAATTTTGCATGTGTGTTACAAGTAGGTTAATAATGATGTAGACTAGTTTGATTTTTCACGATAGCAAAATTTTGAGTTCAACGGAGTTTTCTTTAAGGTTAGATACCAGTAAATCATTGTGTTTTCCTCCGTTGTCCATTCGAAAGTTGTTATTATTTAGTAATAGGCACAACTTTCGAATGAACAACGGAGAAAAACACAATGATGAGTTCATTTTCTCTTCTGGTATAAAAGCCATTGAGCAATCTCAGACATGCCTTTTGTGGTTATTTCTTATACCACATGTGTGTCTCGAACATTTTGGTGTATTGCATTGGAGGCTAACTTGAAAGGTGAACTTTTGGGGTGTGTTTACTGTGGTATGGGGCTTTGTCGAAATATGACTGCCGACACCCTATTTCTACCGGTGTCTGCATTGAGGCAAGATGCATTTTCTTAGAAGTAACATGGAATATAGATTGTTATTGCAATTTTTGGAAGAGGAAAGATTCACCTTTAAATTGGTACCATGCATGCACAATCTGAAATAATGGAAATGCTAAAAAAATGATTGGAAATTTCGCCGTTTTATAACGGGACCCTATGGGAATTGTAATTACTGGTATCTAACCTTTATCACTAATAATCAACAATTTACTTAACTGTAATAGGAGTCACTAATATTTATAAAATTAAAAAAAACAACATAACCTTAAAAAAATTGGAACTTAAAGTGTACTTAAGATGTTACTGGAAGATGGACACAGATCATTTAAGAATTTAAGAATTGTCTATGACATCTGCAATATTAGGTTCGTTCTTGTTCAATCAGATTTCCCCATTGACAAGCACAAGATACGGCTATTGCCTTTGTAAATGCATTGTTTGTTTAATGCGGAAAAACATTTTTATTGAGATACATTGTTTGAGAGATTTCTGTCACTCAGGTAGTTAACGAACCACTTCACTCGAGAGTCTTAATAATGCACAGTAATAACTGTCGGTTTTAAGAGAATTTTGTACCAACGCGTCCATGATTATAATTTCGTCCGCGTCGTTCGTCATCTACTTGTCTGCTGCACGAGAACGTCATAAAGGCGTCTTTTTTTACTATTTTACAGCGTCTGTTTTCAACTTCATTCAGACTGTATTTGTCATAAAATTGTCTACAGCGATCGCCAAAAAAACTTCTGTGGATAACGACAAACGAACGTCAGCTCCAGATTAATACTAACTAACGACTGTATTATTAATTCCAGTGAGCGAGAAAGAGCAGCCTCCTTAATAATTACATAATTTTGCGAAAATTAGTTAAAGGGACCTGTTCCAGAATGACGATTTGACAATTTTCACATTTTTTGTCACATATTCAAAAAATAAAACAATAGTGTATATAAAGGAGCTAAATACTACTACTGACATATGCATATACTGTAAACACCATTTCATTCAAGACAAATAATCAGTTCAACTGTTGCAGTGGACACAATTATAAAGCGCTTGTAACGCTAAAAGATGGAAAAATCTGGATTGTTTCTGTTGCTTTGGTTGAAATTTTTGAAAACTGCTGAATCACTTACAAGAAGTAAAAAATACACTGACGAGTATATGAAGTATATGGCCCAGAGGTAGTGCATTAGATTTTTGATCCGGGGGTCTGAGGTTCGAACACCGTTCGGGGCAATATATTTTTATGTTCATGTTTATTTACATGCTTTTCTTCCTATAGTACTTGAGCTCTTTATTTCAGTTTCTTTAATTTGTCAAGTCAAGACGTTTAATGATTTAATGGCATATTAAGGAAAATACAAACATATGTGAACAAGTTCCTTTAAATGACACACGAGTATCCGGACACTGTCAAAAACCTTCATATTCACAAGCTTTGTATTTTTACGAGTTCGAAGTCTTATAAATAACCGAGTAAGAGTACACAAATGACTCCTTGTTTTGTTTATTACCATGGTTGACCGCGATATCTTTTTCAGACATTAGTTTGTTTTCTTGTGTCCATGAAATAGGTATACCTGCAGTTTTTACCAGTACCAGTGTTCACTGTTTCATATCAATAGTTTGTAAAAAAAAAGAGACATATTCAAGACCGTGCATAAAGCGCACCCATGTATAACGCGCACTCGATTTTTGTAGCAAAATTTGAAAGGGGAAATCTGGGGGACATTTGCAGCCGTTTTTGTCCGTGAATGTTTTATTGCCTTTTTTGTCCGTGTTTGCTTTTGGTGTTAGTATGTTGTAATATTACACTAAACTTATATTCATAAAAAAAAACGTAAGAAAGGTAAATTCTAAATACGCACACATACTTATCTTATGCACGAAACGCGTATTTATCCAAATCAAATCAATCTTGTTAATAATCAAAAAGTTTTCCGTCTATTTATTATATTATTATATTTATTTTACTGAAAGGTAATTAGAACGTAGTGGTTAATTGATGAAAACGTAATGATTTAATTACAAACAAAATATGATGAATATATAACTTGAAATTTTGAATAGAAAATAAAAAAGAATTCCTATAAAAACTTGTGAGTCGGGACAAATTTCGTGATTCCGTCGCGTTACCGCAAACAAATTGAATTTTTTTAATGCTGGCCTTGCCTTCTTATGTTTTCCATGCATTAATACATGTAAATAAAAACAACAATGATAACTGAAACGAAAAGTAAAATGGAATTTGATTTAACATAATTCTTGATTTATGAGAAAACAATCGCCATTTTAGATTCCATTAAGAAAGGTCGTTTAATTACTTAAATATATTACGACTGCTACTACAAGCACTATATGTGTCTGCAATGTATTCCTGAATTATATTATTCTACAGCCAAGCATATATAAAAAAAGAAAACCTACGTTGTGTGTTATAATAGTCTCCAATATTGCGATTAATATTTTAAAATCGCAATGGTAATTAAACGCATGCACGAACAAAATTGTACACAACTACACTCGTCAAACATGCTAAAATAAGAAAAAAAGCAACCCGGAAAAGCTCAAGCTTACTCCGCACAACAGTTATGCAAGATTAACAACAAATAAAAACATAGCCTTAAATATCTCCAAAATAGCACCAGAAAGATTAAACGAGAACAGAAAAAACTTCTCTTTCTTCTTTTTCAATTTATGTCCGTGCTGTACACGCTAGATAAACTTTAAACCGATATACCGGTAGATAAAACAGCCGAGCGCTACAGCTACCGGAGATTAATGAGTGCCAGGTTTATGAGCTGACGTCTTTCCCATAATTCTTATGAATGTACACTGTCTGCATTAATGTGACAACGTGAATGAAATGCTACATTAACGGATAACGCGAGTTCTCGAAAACAATGTGTGGAAACACAGGCTCCTAAACGTTTATGCTGAGTTCGTGAAAAGGCACATACCTCTGTAGGACCATATTTTTCACAAATCATATTTTGCACGTTTGTGAAAAATAGGATCTCATTCTTCACTGGTGTGAAAATTGATATCGTATTCTTCACACATGTCTGTCTTATTATCATTCACAATTTCTGTGAAGTTTGTGGTCGAATCCAGTTTTTGATATGCAATTGCAATCATATTCTTCTGTAATCCTTATGCATACCCCGTTTTAGGCAAATTGCAATCTTCACACTTAAATATGTGACACATGAGATCCTATTCTTCACAGGTGTGTAAAAAATATAATTTGTGAAAAATATGATCCTACATAACTCTTTTCAGCTTAAGCTAACTTCTATTGTCGAACAAATGTCGACGATACCCAAAGAGAAACCTTCGGCAATTATTTGAAAAATAAAATACTCAACTGAAGTTCATAGTTTGCTCATTGCAAACGTCAGCAATTTGAAACTGCCGGTTTTTGGTTTACAGGCAATGGTCTCAAAAATGTTAGGAAGGGTCGGGAATGAGTTTTTAAAACCTGTTTTTAAAGACACATTTCGGTCTTAAAACATTGAAAATTACCTAACATCTGACTAAATACGGATTTCATGATAACCAATTGTCGCAAAAAAATGTAGGGTCGGGGGGGGGGGGGGTCGAGGCGATAGGTAAGATCGGTTTGCTCGAAACACATAAAACATATTTGGACTGAATACGACTGTGTGTAATGATTTTAAAGAAACACTACCCTTCAAATTCTTTATTCAATAACGGAATGAATGTACCGGCTATGTTGAATAACATTTTTCACAAATCATATTTTTCACACACCTGTGAAGAATAGGATCTCATTTGTCACACTTTAAAAGCAAAGAATGTATTTGGCCAAAACGAGGTATGCGTGAATAAGACTGTGATGTGTGAAGAATAAGATCTCAAATTTCACACCTGTGAAGAATGAGATCCTATTTTTTGCAGATGTGCGAAATATGCATTGTGAAAAATATGGCCCTACACGGCTATACTACTACTCTAACTACTACTATTACTACTAGTACTACTACTACTACTACTACTACTACTACTACTATATACTACTACTACTACTACTACTACTACTACTACTACTACTACTACTACTACTACTACTACTACTACTACTACTACTCTTCTTTCCTATAGATTTCAGCCATTCCTAAAGATTCGGCCATCCCCAGACAATAGAAATTAACTATAATTACTTGCAAAACTTGTGTTATCTATCTGTATTGAGACAATTCTATCGCATAAATATGGTTTTTGGTTTTAAAAATTGTGAATTTTAGATTTTGTCTGAGAAACTTAATATTTTTCAAAGACATTCCCAAAAATTGCCACACACTTTGTGCATAAGCCAAGAATTTTGTAAACATTCATGTTCAAACAATATGCTAGTGTGTGTTAATCTAATAAAGAATGCTTCTAATGAATTATATCAAAATTGTAACGAAATTTTAGTGTTTTCTTATCAAAATGAAGACCGAACATAATGATAGGAAACATCTGACAAATTCATGGTTGCTACGGTGCCTTCCATTGGTCAGTAACTAAGTGAATAATCTCTAAATTATCTGGCCTTTATATAGTAGGAGAGACCTTAAATTTATAGATAAAAGTCTCAGTGGTTTTAAAACTGTGCTCATTTAGGGTATAAAAGCAGTTTAGCTCTTAAATGGCTGAATCTACAGGAAAAGAGTCTACTACTGCTACTGCTACTGGTACTACTACTACTACTACTACTTCTACTACTACTACGACTACTACTACTACTACTACTACTACTACTACTACTACTACTACTACTACTACTACTACTACTACTACTACTACTACTACCACTACTACTACTACTACTACTACTACTACTACTACTATTATCTACTACTACTACTACTACTACTACTACTACTACTACTACTACTACTACTACTACTACTACTACTACTACTACTACCACCGGTATTTCCACTAATAATAATAATAATAATAATAATAATAATCATCATCATAATCATAATCATAATTATCATAATAATCATAATCATAAAAATCATTTTATAATAATTTTATAATAATTTTATAATATTTATTCCATAATAAACAGATTATGCGTATAATGCGACTGTTGTACACTTGTGTCATTTCAACCATCTAGCTATTATTTAACGAGCATGCCCATTGCTTTAACACCTACTTTTGCCTGAGGACGACAAACAATGACACGGAACCGCATGCCATTAGCGGATCCACGCTTGAAATGTTGTCATCGTCGCAGTTTCTAGTGTTGTGAGCCACACGCCGCGGGTATGCGACTTCAACATAGGTTTTCCTCAATGACGTAAATCGAATACATGTACTTTTCGTTTGTTTTTATCTCCAGGATCAGATTGTAAGTCTCATTGTAAGTTAATCATCGTCGTCGTCATCATCGTCATCATACACAATCGTGCTTATAACCCGTAGTACATTCGCCAACGTTCTGTATCCGCGCCTGCCCCGGTTTGAGTCTTGAGCGTGTTTAGTACATTTTTATCGAGTGCACCGGGATCCTCTCCCATATGGCCATCGCCCCCAGAAGACTTGTTAGTTGGGTTACAGGGGATAGTGCAAGATACAGTGGACGCCCCGTTCCAAAGGCGACCCTGGGTCTTTTAGTGCCCGGTGTGAAGCACCTAGTATACTGCACCTCGGTTTAACGTCTCATGCGAAAGACGAGTTAGTAGGTTAGGGTGTGGCGGGGGCTCGAACCTGCAACCCCTGGATTGTGAAGCCAGTGCGTTACCATTAGACCACAGATCCGCCACATACCTGAGTCTTGACATTTTGTCAAATGTTGTAATACGCAATGGTGGTTGTGATCTGGGACAAAATACGGTACTGCATTGCTTGGTTGCTTGTCGTACAGACGTTTATTTTACAATGTATTGTTCATCAACTGTGCCACAAATTTATTATCATCAGCCACAGAATTGTATTTCAATCGCTCCAGTAAGCAATTAAACCTTGCGTAACATCTGTGTCGGGCACATCTCCGTACCCTCGAACACTTGTTTTTTTGGGAGAAACTCTAAACATTGTAATAATGGTGTACCATCCTCTTTTATGACAGCTGTTAAATATATTTCTTAGAAAATTTTAAATTGAAATGTTATAAAATTTGACAGGCGTAACAAACGACCTAAACTTAAAGTAGGAAGTTGAAGTTTGTGTTGTACATATTAGCCATCTGGTGATATGAGGCGTGTCGTGGAAAAACCGGGCTTACTGCTAGTGCGTCAAGTGTCATCCCGGACCAGCCTGTACAGTCCGTACAGGCTGATCCAGGACGGCACTTTCCGCTTTTATGGTATTTTCTGTTTCAAGGAAGTCTCTTCTAAACATAAATCCACTGTAGGCGGAAAGTGTCGTCCCGGATTAGCTTGTGCGGACTGTACAGTCTGATCTGGAACGACACTTTACGCACATGCATTAAACCCGATTTTCCCACGACACGCCTCATATGATTATAATGTACATAGCACACTTTTGGTGCGTGTGTTTTCTTTAAATATCCATTCAGTCTAGTAAAAAGTTTCTTGGTGCGTGTATTTTCTTTAAATATCCATTCAGTCTAGTAAAACGTTTTCCTTAAAGTGTTAGCACCCAAATTTAGTATGTCCAAATAATTGGTGTAAATGGGCCAGTTACTATAATTATGTAATTACAACATTATGCTGTATTTCTGATTATTATTTTTTTTATTTTATAAATGTGTTTAGGCTTTTGTTGTATGTGTAGTATGAATAGGTTTTATATGTTTTATTTTGGACATGCCCATGCATCTGTATAAATAACCATTAAACAGTTCTGATAGTATCTACATTTACAAATGGATCCTGATTGTACGAATACCTAATCTGACAAATATGGCGTGGATAAAATGTTTCGTTTATAACAAATACTATTAACTTGGAACAGAATGTATAGACACTTGAAATGTATATCAAATCCTCCTATTAATAGGTATTATACAATGTTATTTAACATGTTACGCGAGTTTTATCTGATCGTACGCCTTTTCACGGGTATTCACCGTTCTTAAGTATATAAGGAAGTTATTATTCGCATAAATGTATAGAATTTCACAAAGCGTTTTTTTCTCTCTATATTTAAACAAATGAAGTTTCAGCAAAATTTCTTTTAAGTTCGATTAAGAGAATTATTTGCTGGAGAATGAACTTCAAAGTGAATATCGAATTCCATTATTTTCTTTTTTTGCAATTATATGGGATATTTTTTCAACTTTTTTTCTATATATGTATTTTCCTTTAAAATTCTTATATATTAATTTTTAAACTGTGGTATGGACAATCGAGAGCACGCATCGTATGACCTGCTTTTGAATCAGTAGGCTGCGAATCACTATCAATCGAGGCTCCTAACGACCCCTGCTTCTTCGTTTATTCTGCATGACTCGTTGCAGATTGATTTGTTAACTGGCATTTATCTAATTCCGTTTGCATTATATAATTAGCTTGAAAAATATGTGTTGGTCACTTACAAATTAATTTTATTATGATGTCGTATACTATTGAATAAGGCGCTCTTTTATCAAGTTTAAGTGTGTGAAATTGAACTTACTTAAACACATGTTTCCTTTTTAGCAAAAATGCAATCATAATTCAGATGCTTTTAGTTTCTTTTGTCGCCAACAGTCTTTCTACGCTGTCAGCGTTTTGATTAATTAATTCTAACAACATTTTCATTACTTTAGTATGGTTTAAATTGAAACAATCGTGTGTTCTTTACAAAACAAAGCTGAAAACAAGAATACCGTAATGACTATAATATATAGTATTTGATTATTTCGTACATACATGTGCAATGTAATTAAGTAACATGGGCTGTTTGTAACAGTTGTTCCCCCTCTTGGTTAAAAATAATCTTTAAAATATCAAGTTTGGTGATGATCGGATGAGAACTGTTGGGCATATAGAGTGGAAACTGCTAAAAAGGCTAGTTTTAGATCAATTAAGGACCATAAATCTGCAGTCCCTGGCCTTCTTTGGTTGACAATCGAACTTGGCTAAGATATTATAACCTCAAACATTTTCCTTAAGTTTGATAACGATCGGATAAAAACAGTTTGATGTAGATAGCACAAACAGCTATAAAGGCTTATTTTAGATAATTCAAGGGCCATAACTCAACAATTCCTTGGGCGATTTGGCCGATTATCCAACTTGGCCGAGATGTTATGCCCACAAACATTTTCAGCAAGATTGGTGAAGATTGGATGAAAACTGTTGGACTTAGAGAGTGGAAACGGCTAAAAAGGCCAATTTTAGATAATTCAAGGGTCATAACTAAACCATTTCTGGAGCGATTTGGCTGATTATCCAACTTAACCGAGATATTATGTCTATAAACATTTTCATGAAGTTTGGTTAAGATCGGATGAACACTATTGGACATAGAGAGCGGAAATGAAAGTGGTCTTCCGACCGACAGACCGACCGACCGACATTAGCAAACCCATATACCCTGCCATCTTCGATGGGGGCATGATGATTAACAAGCCCTAGTTTTTTTTTTATCACACCAACACGTCCGAACGCTTGTAACCAGCGCTTACGTGTCAGGGGCGTGCCTAAGGTTAAATCTGCGATACGCACTTATGCTGGTGCTGGTGGTGGTGGGTACAGGGACATGCTCCTGAATCGTTTTCATTTTAGAATGGCGAAATGTTATGTAGAGAGTAGGGTGCTACATGTAGTGTTAAAGCGCACTGCATTTTTTAAGTACACGTTAAACATTTAGTACGTTTTTTTTTAAATATAATATCCCGTTTCCAACACGACATTTTGCATGAATTTTAATACAGGGCTTTACACAAATTTACAAAGGTTCAAGTTTTTAAAAAGGCGTACCTCATTAAGATGAGGTTTCATTTTAAAGACTTTTTAGCAGTTTTAAAGTGTTGATTTTATAACTAAGCGTATGCACAGTGCGTACCAGCTTATCAACTATGGATCAGCACACACCGGCATGTTTGATTTCACAGAGGCGAAACCAAAAATGTGAGATAACTACACTTAGTTATGAGGAAGTAAAAGTCTGTTCTTATTGGCATAATAAGAAGATCGGGTCTTTCGTACAAATGCAGCAGAGGCTATCGCGTTATATATTCATAGTATAATTTTTTAATGTGATATATATCCTACGTGCTAGTAAAAGGTTAGAATGCAAATAAATTGAAGAAATTGCGTCTTTGCTGGTAAATAGTAAAATTGTCCATGGCGATCATCATGTAGCACGAGGGAATTTGAAACGCAAATTTTATTGTTAAATGATTTATGTATTTGATTACAAATTTTCTTACTAGTTTGTAAGCCATGGATGGATATTAACAAGTTAGCATGCTTAATATATGCAGCGAGCTATATATAAATCACGCATTTGTGGTTACTTGTAAATTAATGATTACTTTAAAGTTTTATTGTTAGCTTTTTTTGTTTTGCCTAGGGCTAAGATATATTAGAAAATTCCCTACATTATTATGTATCAGCAGGGAATTGGACGTTTTTTGCATATGAATGTATGCTTTAAATACTTTTTTTTCTGAGCACGTAAACTTTATGTGTTAGCAGTTTGTATGCAAATAATAATGACTCAATATGGCTTTTATGGAGTGGAAAGTTTAAGTCAGTATTACTTATCATAATAATTTGCATATTGATGCATGATTTAGGTTATTTCCGCCTGTCTTTCTACTGTAACTTGTTGAACAACAGACAGCAATCAGAGGCTCTGTACAGGTGTAGCGAACAACGTCATCCATTCTGTCAAAGTGAAACACAATCCAAAGTGCATTGCATGCGTTAGCAATTACTTCCACCATGGATTATTTATGTAGTGATATATATATATAGTTACAGTGTAGTATGAGTCACGTAAGGCTTCGTAAATCTGAATACCTTATAACAACAAAAACAACAATAATAACAATAACAACAATAATCATAATAATAATAATAATAATAATAATAATAATAATAATAATAATAATAATAATACATGTAAATATAATAACAACAAAAAAACGAGTCACGACGACCACGACAAGGACACCATACCGATACACCAAGAACAGCGTTGACAACAACAAACAACATTATCATCACTGCAACAACAACACTAACAACAACAATAAAACACCACCACAAAAAATGAGTGGTGTGATATACCACGAGACTTCTACAAAATATTTTGTCTGAAAATGCGGAAACGCTCCTCAATGTTGAATACATACATTGATTGCGGTTGCAGTTCATATATGAGTATTAGTATCTTGAGCTCATCGATCTTAATAATTATATTCTGTCTAGACGTGGATTTTCTCCGCCAATCCGTCTACCATCGATTCTTGATCAATTATAACTCGTTAAGAGGCCAGGTCTTCGAAAGTGCTCAAGATAACTCTCAGACAATCTGTCATTTATCCATCAAAAAGAAAGCCCAAATATTTTGCAATCATTAACATATCTACGGAGACTTGCAAATCTGATTTTAAAAAAATCGTCAATTTAATTGTTTTAGCCATGATTGATGCCGGTAACTAGGTAATGAAATATATTTTATGCTTGTATTAAATAAAAAAAAAAAAATACTCCATAGGATAAAATAAAAAGACAATTTGTCTCTTTTCGGTGTGATAAACGTTATATCATCACTGGAAATGGATACAATTTACATATTTTCCAATATAAACAAACAAATATCCTCTATATTTATGGCGTATATTTAAATAATTATTTTATTATTGAATCTAGTATAAACCGGCATATACATGCATTTTTTAAATGAGGTGGATACACACATGTATTTATGTTGAGCTGAAACGATTTTGATTTAAGTTAAAAAAAATAAAAGTCAAGTCAGAATTTGATCTTAATCTGCCACCTTTGTGAACGTAGTATCTCACATACTTCAATAAACCTGTCGAAATAAACATCTAATAAACTTGGCATTGAAATCTAATTGAGAGCCCATTACTTTACATAAACCCCTGCATTGACAAATCGATCAAGTCCAATACACAGTCATAAATAAAACTCATTGAACGCAATCGATCAGGAAATACGAGACGAAACCGTCGAGATTTTCACATCCTGAGTACGATATTATTAATTAATGCGGCATATCAACGGTATTTTGCATGTATATTAAAACATGACAATTTCCTATTTTTCTCGGATATATATACAATGACAAAAATAATTTTTTGGGAGACGTGGTTCTAATAGGATTAGAACTCACGACTTCAAATTCGCGCTCTTCAATGAAAACTTTCCCGCGCTATGCAAAGTTTATCAGTGGTGCGCATGCGTGTAAAGGTACCTCATGTACATTTCATTCATATCGATTTATTGAATCTAACGATGCTTCAATAATTATTCTCTGTAAATGAAGTTTATTTTTTAAAATGTTAATGTCAACCTACCGTCGATACGCCCCTTTAAGGGATGTTCTATATAATCGGTCATACTAGAACAGCGAAACGTCACAACATTGTGAACATTGACAGTCATCATTATAATTCTCTTAGCAAACTAGTATAATAGTATATCGTAGACGCATGCACGAGGCATCGATATTGTGTATTCCCAACAGACGTGTATAATGTGCAGTTTAGCTGTCTTGTGGGATAGAATGTTATATAATATTTATTATAATTAAACTTGTAACATTTATCGTAATATACTCACTAATTAGAATCGCATGTGCATTCAATGGCGTATCCTTTATAAAACACAAATCGACCGTATCTACTCCAACTCTTGTCGTATTCTTGGCTTCTTATAAAAGACGTCATACAATAGTTACTTTCATGCACATATATTTTTTACAGTTATATCTGGATAGTTGTTGTTAAAATCATGAACACCTATGAAATCATTCGAGGAAAGGACCAGGCGCGTTTGATACTCGACTGTCATAGAAAATACAAAAACGTACAGAGGCAATCAATGTTGATAATAACATACACCTCTTATTTTAAGCTACTAAATGGCATGGTCATTATTACAGACTACCTACTTAATAAACTAAAGGTTGGATAGTTTTGAAATTCCTTTCAAGGGCACCTCAACATAAAGAAATTTGAGGACATCGGCATAGTACGTGAAAAAAAGGCCAATGATTTCAACTGAATCGTGTGTGACAAGGGCAATATTCAAATTTTAGGATGTGCAATCGTATCAGGGCATTCGAAATCCGGTGTATTTTGACACCAAATCCTCAAATATGAACTGTTATATAGAATAATTAACTGCAGTGATGATATTTTATTATTTTAAGCGGGCGGGGGGGGGGGGGGGGGGCGGGAGGGACTGGCATCAAGTGGCACAAAGACTTATTTAAAATGTAAACAGCGACTATTGTATTGAGATTGTTCACATGTGCGTGTACTCCCGCGAATACTTCAAACGTATATTTAGTAGCTAATACGTAACTGGCGTTTTCATTCATTGACATTGTATGTATGTTTTGTAATGCGTGTGTAGTGACTTTTTATCGAGTGCACCGGGATTCTCTCACATATGGCCATTTCTCCCAGAAGACTTGTTAGTTCGGTTACGGAGGATAGTGTAAGATACAGGAGACGCCCCATTCCAGATGCGACCCTGCGTCTTTCAGTGCCCGGTGTGAAGCACTGAAGCATATTTTTCACAAATCACAAAGGCGTTTAAGGAAAAGGTTCTTTTTTAAATCATTCCCGAGCGAATTTCAAACAACAACAAATAATATGTGATGACTCGTCTACTTTCGGTTTCTCGGACAGTAAGGATTGCTTGTTGCAGTCAGTCTGTCATGGTTGGGCGATGGTTAGAAGGTCGATATTGCCAAGTCTATATAGTCGCCGAAAACAGTCTCCAGTTGAAAATAAAAACAACACAGTATGTTCAATTGATTTCCTTTAGGAACAAATACATCATATGAGTACAACTCAAATCAACCTGTGGGTTTCATTTTCTATGGTTTGTATTGACGCCATCTGTGATGCGATATCAGGACCAACAGTAACAGATGGCGTTCATATTCAAATCATTATCGGCTGCTGCAAAGTTGTCGTAAACGCACGCGTCAAACACCAATAATATTATGTGTTCTCAAACAGTAGTAAATGGTACTTTTGGACAGTAAATGAAATCGCAATTGAAGGCTCACTGTGAGATAATTGTTTCATATTTACGTAAGCTCTCTTACATTATAAGCACGAACATGCAGCAAAATAACAATTAAACAATATGACCAGAATATTTTTACATTTTATCAGTTTTTAGTAAAATATTATACACATTATTATATTCCGAATTGATGTCAGTAATGTACATTTTATTTAAATTAAAAACATCAATTCGGAATATACAATAATACGTGTATGTAATTCGAGTGACCGTACTAGGTAAACTACTGAATGTAGTGAGAATCTAGTCTATGTAAAATGACGCTCTTTCTTACTTCGCTGCTTTAACAACTTTTGGCAAACGTTTTGAAACAAATTATAAGAATTATACACTTATGCCTGCTGTTTATGTTCTCCAATATTGGTTTAAACTGCTACACCAAAAAAAAAAAACACCAGTTCTTTCTGCCGTAAGTCACTTCGAATTTATTTATTCACTTTTGAACCACACCTTAAAGTTATATATACATCTTACATTCGCCTCGTATTCTATATACCTGTGCGTCACTATCACACACAGTCTCGAATTCAATTACATTGCGGAAGACTGGCTTTAGATCAAAGTGCAACAGTGCTGCAAGCTTTAAGTGTATGCAATCTTCTTGTTTATGAATGTCCCATTATGCTAAACTATGTATGCAAATAGGAAGTAGCCACCGTAATGTATCCGTTGTGTATAATTGTGTTGACGATATAATAAATTATATTCGTGTGAAACCCGGGCTTAATGCACGTGCGTAAAGTGTCGTCCCGCATAAGCCTGTGCAGTCCGCACAGGCTGATCCGCGACGACGCTTTCCGCATTTATGGCATTTTCTGTTTGAAGGAAGTCTAAACTTCTAAACATAAATTCACTGTAGGCGGAAAGTGCCGTCCTAGATTAGCCTGTGCGGTCTGCACAGGCTGATCCGGGACGACACTTTACGCACATGCATTTTCAGCCCGATCTGCCCACGACATTATATTGAATGGTTGTCAGTGAAGATAACGTACTATCGTAGATCTATTGGAACACGTACGACAAACCTATACAAAGTCTGTTCAATAGTCTCATTTCTTCAAATACGAGTTATGTCCCTTGAAATATTTAAGAAATACAAATGTACTACACAATATGCATGTGTACATGCACATTGCACTTAATATATTAGCTGCAAACTTATGGGTTTTAACTGCTGCAGTAAGCAAAGGGCTTCCTTATTGTCAACTGCGATAACAAATAAAATTGTCATTGTTGTCCTGTGTCCCTTTAAGATACATGTACAAACACACAAATAACCATTTGTATCTGGAAAAGTCCAGTAGTAAGCCTTTTTTTTAAATATACATGTACATATTTACATTTTTATATAAAACGTGGAAATTATATACGTAATTTAATACACATTATATGTATTATAAAACAACTTAACTATGTAGATGATCGCGACTACTAAGCTGTTTTAAATATACATGTATATGTATAATTTATTTTTCTAAAACGTGGAAAGTATGTGCGTAATTTAATACGCATTATTATAAAAACTTTATAAAAATGTTAACGCTTCATCGTAATACTAATTTAAAAGGAACGTATCCAGCGAACCTGACGATATGTTTATATTTGGCGACCCGATCGACCCTAGGGTTAATATGTAATTTTTAACACGTAAACTTCAATTACAAAACTAAAAATAGTTATTTTCAAAAATTAACCCAGTTGACACATTCAGAGTTTTCTTACCATCTATTAGTTGTATCAACCCGACCTCCTATCGCAAGTGACCATCACTACAGCGTCCGTTTAGGCCACGGTAGCGGCTTTAAAACTGTTTGGTTAGCGATAAAATAGTGTAACACATCGGTAATTAGTGGGACAATATATCTCAGAGATGTCAACTGTTGTTCCGTTTAGCAGTAGATGCTTTTAATTTGCTTGAAAATCTTCGGTATGATCAGCAGAAGTGATATAACTAGTACATGTATTGCGATCACAGTCATTATCTCGTTTTTCACTGTTTTAGTCTGATTATCTTAGTTATGATATGTTTGATTATGTTTTCATCGTTGTGGTCATCCCCATCTGCATTATAGCCACCAATAACCAATTCATCATTATGAAATATTAACACCACAGTTATACCCACATCGACGCCACCGCCATCGTCACCCGTTCGTCAGTTTCGTCATCCTACTTATTAACTGTTTAACAAAATCGTGATTGCGGCTCGTCTTACATGTAGTGATTTCAAATTAAAACAGAGATTTTAATTACTGAAAAACAATTGGTCAGTCTAATATCTGGATTATAAACGTTCATAACGGGGACACGGTGTTAGACTAATTTTAGTCCCTGAAAACAAACTGCTGAAACTGTGTATGAAATGTAAAGGTCGACAAATCCTGTTTCTTGTTTTATTTTACTAATTTACGTTTCATTGGGACAGTTTTCAGGTTACTGTCTTAAGCAAGATCAAAATGGCAAGCACGTTAAACAATGAGCAAACTAGGAGAAGAGTAACATTATATATGACGAATTTGATATTGTACAGAAACGACTGCATCAGTCCAACCCGGTGTCGACGTTACAAGTTATCGTCCGCTTATCTGTTATCCGTGTCAAGCGACCATGCTGTGTCAACATTCACATGCACCAGTATCCCCGGGCTGATGACAGGAAGCTGAACACAAACATTGCTTCCTCTTGGTTGAGTCATCTTAAAAGTGAAATTATATAGACGTCGGCTATCTTTTTTTATGAATCTAGAAACACTTTTAATTGTTATTGGCATGGAAGCGGATGGAAAGACGGCTTCTACTACACAAAAACCAACCATGCAAAATACACGTCATTCATACTTAAATGGCGTCGCCTTAAATAAACATTAAGAGTAAAAAACAAAACAAAAACAAAATGGCGCAAAGACTACAACTGACAACAACAACAACAACAACACAAACCGACTAACGCCTAAAACATTGTCTTAGAACGATATAATATTACTTGTATTCATTTTTATTTTTGCTTTAACCATATACTTGCTTGTCTTATATCAATAGTTTTCTGTTGCAGCTCGGTTCGACTACTGGTGGGCCCTCCAGATCACCTCCACCATCGCCCTGGGCTTCGTGGTGCTCTCGGCGCTCATCCTGCTCTGCTGCAGATGTGCCGGCATCCACTCCCGGGGCTTCTTCACACTCGCCGGGATGCTCCTCGCCTTTGGAGGTAGGAGCGCCGTCATCATCATCATCATCATTATCGTTGTCATCATCATGGTTATCGTCATCACAGTTATTATCATCATCATCATTGTCATCATCATAATATCTTCATCATCATCAGCAGCAACATCGTCGTCATCATCATCAGCATCATCCACATCGTTCTTGTCATTATCTTCATCGTCACTATTATCAACATCAGTAACATCATTGTCATCATCATTATCATCAGCTGCAGCAGCAGCAGCATCACCTTATTCTTCTCAATAACTATTAAATCATTGCCTATTAGCGTTAAAATGTCTGTATGTACCAGCTTAAAAAACTATGGATTATCACAACGAAACCCAAAACTTACACTGTGCTAATGTGCCATCAACTGTATGCAAATGTTGGGATATTCTGTTTGGAGATATGTGTATGCATTTATTGTTTCTGTATCAGCTAAACGTGCGTTATATTCCATGTAATGATATTGAAACGTCATTCAATGAATGCAGCGACTTAATTGAACTTATAAAACGGTGCCTTCAACGTATACATGCGTCTTTCCATTGTTTAATATTAAGGTTTCTTTTCTCCCCAGGCAGTGGAGCGCTGGGAATCTCGATCGCCATTTCGGTCGGCCTAGGGAAAACGTTCGGCTTGGATATTGTCCTCAATGGGGAGACGTTCCCCTGGTCCGTGCTGCTGTTTGGCCTCGGCAGCCTCATGGTCCTGGTGGTCGCCTTCATGGTGCTTGTTTCCGTGTGCTGCTGGTCCCGGTACGACGGCGAGAGCCACGAAGAAAATGGGTACAAGAACAACGACCCAACGATGCCAATGACGAGTTTGAGCCAATCGTACGACCGCACCAGGCAGCCTGCGGGCAGTTACGACTACAGGGAATACGATCGAGAGAATCGTTACGAGAAGGGCATGTTCTCGAAATCTAAGAAGTTCAGAGATACGACTGAGGAAGCAAGAGATTACCCGAGGGGTTACGCGACGGGAGAATCGAGGGATTACCGCGGAAATTACCAGACCAACGGAAATCCAAGGGATTATCCGCCTGCGGATTACCGTGTGAGTTATCCGGCGGCGGGTTATCGCGATGAATATGGAAGAAGCACCGATAAAGGCTACAGCAACCGTGGATACGAGGAGAATAGCTCCCCATACCCTTATACCGCGTCACAATCAAATAGTAACCTGTACAGGGGGTATTCTCCAAGTACTGAAAGGTTCTGATGTTTTCAGGATGGAACTTTTCGATAGTGGTAACTATATTCCGGTAATGCAACTATCAATATTTCGCCCAGGGTGGATGGGGGAGCGGCGGGCAGTCTGGCGGCGGACTTACCCAGGGGAATTTGACTAATTTTATTTTTTGGAGTCTAATCCTCCAGCCTAGAGCCAAGCATTTTTTTGGCTAAATCCCTTTAGTGGGAAATGCTTGGTGTATCAAATACCTCGGAGTTGGCCCAATATTTATCGGGATCTAAAATCCGACCAAAGTCTATTTCCCGGGACCCGGAATCATTTGGCGTGACTAATTCACGACTGTCGGAAATCGCTTTCAGTTGAAAGTCCTGTATACGCCCGCCGTTGCCCGCCCCCTTGGGGGGGGGGGAATATTGATAGGCGCGTTAACGATATACATGTACAAGCATCTCTACCATACAATCATAGATTTTCTAAATAATCAGAACTGTCGGCGTGGTTTTCCGAATTGTGGACAAATACGAAAATATGCGACTCAATTTTATCGTTGTCCTGTGGTTACCATTGTTCTTCATCACTTCGTTTAACATTTTCGTATGACAGTTAAGTCTTTAAATATCAAATTTAATTTTAGTTTTAAGTACAAACTGCTGGTGCCACAACAAGAAATTCTTACAAAGTAAACCTACATTATTCATTTCAGTCAAATATTTTGCTTATTTACTCACAGGAAACAAACTGTGTTTTTAAGTTGATAAAGTCGGTATGTTGAATGAAAAAAACACACTACATACGGTTATTTTAGAAACGTTCATGTCTGATTCATGGTATATGTTTTGTGTCATTTTTGTTTATTTAATTTAATAGATTACGGTAATACTTATGATATCAAAATAACATAATGATACATGTATGTCAGTACTGACCAGTACTTCCAGCTGTGTGCAATGGAAAAGGCACTTTAAATATTTACATCGAACATAATATATAAAATATTGATCAAATTGGATTAAAATATTGCCCCTAAAGTCAGTAAACCAGTCAAAAGATACGTTTAATAAATAAACATACGTTTTCCTATGTAACCTTTTCTTTTCTCCCTAAGTTGTGCAAATTCTAATCTAAATAACGTATAACGTACTAGTACTATATGACACTCGGTCAGGGTAATATTTTCTTTAACAACAGTCGTATATTCCAATGTTGTCAAAGAAAGTTGTGCCAATTTATTATTTTCATAATTCTAGTGTTCTCTTCTGGAGAATGCTTTAATATAGTTTTATGCATAACTTGTATTATAGTTTTTACTTGTTTCCAATAACGCTATTAACATGTTTGGTAAAGTTTTGTGCACAATAATGTTATATGACAAACGATCCATGGGTATGTTTCTTGCATAATAACGTTGTCATACATAACATGAAGTCATGTTTAATACTACTGATAATTATAGTTTTATTTTGCAAAATAGTCATGCACAGTGATTCCAATACGTGGAATCAGTAAAAGGAAAATAACTTTTGTGTGCAAAGATGTTTGTCAATGCTAGAGTAATGTCCCTTCTCCATGTAAATACGTTTAGTGATTTACATTGAGCGATTGCCGTTACTAATATTGTTTTCGGTAAGATTTCGGTAAAAATTGTATTATTTTATATTTAAATTGAATGATTGATGTATTGATTGATTGGTGTATTGATTGATTGATGTATGGATTGACTGATGTATTGATTGATGTATTGTTTGATGTATTGACTGAATGATTGACTGATTGTTTTATTGAAACAGATAGAAACATGCCGTAACTTGTTTTGGGATCAACATGCGATTACCGGTACTAGAAATAATGCAGCGTTCATCTGTTTATAATACACGTACATGGATATCATAACAAAGTTAATAATTGGTAACAATAATAGCTATGTGTTATGGTCAAACTACTTTATATTATAATACGTTGAGTTGAAGCATTTATACTAAACACATGTTTTGATTATGTAATTCATTTGTATAATTATGTACACGTATGTGAGAATAACAATATTTTGTTTGGCTAACTTCTATATACATATTAAGATGCGTATATTTTACATATGTCATATATTATAAAATCTGTTTCACTGTTTTATTGGACATGTCTATACGTTTTATAAGAAAACAAATCACAAAATGTTAATGACACAAATTTTAACATATCAACTTTATATAGATTTTATAGTACAATTTAAGTACATGTATTCACATTATTTTACATGCTTTATCATGTCTTTCTAATACATGTACATATATTTTATTTCTGTACATAAGAATATATCATATATTTCATTAATAAAAATTACCGAAGCCAGTATACAATGTTGTTTGATACACACTATGGTCATTAATACAATTATTTGAAATATTCACTATCACTATGCACAGTAGGTACGTCGATAATTTTCTGATTTTGTGAACAAATATCTTGCATGTGTAAAAGACAATTCACAGAAACCTCTAACCGGAAAATGCATATCATTTGAGCCATTTGAGAATTGTAGGATCATTTTTTTCACAAATAATATTTTTCACACATCTATGAAGAATAGGATCTCATTTGTCACAATTGTAAGATATAAGAATCGAATTGGCCAAAAATGGGGAATGCGTGAGGATCACATAAGAATATGATTTCATTGCATATCAAAAACTGGATGCGATCACAAACCGCACTGAAAAGGTGTAGAATACAACTGTGATGTGTTAAGAATAAGAGCTGAATGTTCACACTGGTGATGAATGAGATCCTATTTTTCACACATGTGAAAAATATGATTTGTGAAAAATATGGTCCTACAGAGCATAAACTCGGCGTTGTCGACTAGGACAGGCAATTTATACAAAACAACAGGGGCCATATTCCAGAAACATCTTAAGTTTATATTAAAATATTTTCACTTAAGTTCCAATTTGTGTAAGGTAATATTTTTAAAACTACATAAAAATTAAGGAATCCAGTTATGATTAAGTAAACAGTAGTCAATAATATGTTGATAATTAATAGTGAACATTTAGCAGAATTTCATGTATACATGTAATAAAATGCTTAAGAAAAATGACGATTTTAAGGCTAAGGATAAGATTTCACTTAAGATGTTTCTGGAATATGACTCCTGAACTGGCATTTTCTTGTTTTCCCTTTAAATAACAATTTCGAACAACACGCAGTACCCAAGCTATTCCAGTGTATAAACTATATAAACCAGTAACTGTTTGCATATATGTACATAAATAAACGGTTTTCAGTTTCATGTTTAAGACAGATAGTATTTTCTTAATATGGCAAAAAGTAGGAATCGAAAATGTTGTCATTAAGCCCGGTTTTTCTGGAGCGGTGCTCATATATATAATGTGCCTGTCTTGTGTTTTATGCTAGTTCTTTAACACGCCTTGTTTGCATTCAACGTACCCGAGCATTTGTCATAGTTTTATATACATAAAGTGAACTTTGAGACATCTGCTTCAAAACGTCATTTCTGAATACAATGGCTACACAACACACATCTTTTTATCGAAAACGTGAACAATAATTTACAATTTATTATAATAAACGTCTTGTTTTCTAACCAATCCAGACAATTTGTCAGAGCTCCACAATTAAATAGACTTTATAAAAAATACAAAATACTCTAACGAAACCCTGTATTGTAAATGCGGAATCCCATCCCAGACAAGCTATGAATCTTCACGTCAGTAGCTGTAAGGCTAATAGAACACGGGTCTTCCCGGAATGCGTCTGTCGTCATACTGTCTGTGGTCACCATAGCGACCATCGTCTGTGTCCAGTCTTTGATCTGCTATCCGATCTCCAGTGATTCTGTCTTTTGGTACGAAACTAAAGCCGTCGGTTCGGGGGTTTCTTTGTCCCTCATACCGAATGTTGCGTTCTTCCTCAAATCGCCTGCTTCGATCGCCTTCCACAAGTTTGGTGCGTTCACTCTGTACACCTTTGGCATAACCATCAAATCTTCTGCCTTGTTCATCATAAAATTGTCTGTTGCGATCGCCATCTATTCTTCTGTTTTCTTCTTCCCCAAATAGTCTGTCATGTTCGTCATCGAATCGTCTGCTGCTGACGTCATCAAATTGTCTGCTGCTGACGTCATCAAAGCGTTTTTCTTGGTCCTCATCAAGTCGCCTGCTGTGGCTGTCATCATATGGATCAGAATAATGCAGACTTTCGGGTTCACCAGCTTTGTATTTCTTGGAGTTGGAAAAGTAACTTTTCGAAATATCTCTATCTTTGTTCGACGACCTCGATAAGTCCTCTTTAGCTACTCTCGACCCCGGGTACATGAACGTCTGCGACGTATCATTACGTTCACTTTGCAAAGGGGAATCACCATAACTGGAACGTTTTTCACGATCGTAAACATTCGGTGATTTCATGTAATTGTACCTTGACGCATCGTCACCGACCTGGTACATGTTACGCCCCTGTGGAGCGCTGCTTTCGAGGCGTCTGTTGTCGGATAACGCCTGACCATCGCCGCCCTTGTAAAACTGCACACCATCAGTAAACCATGGGTGTATTCCGGTTGGATGAGCCATTGTTTCAGACATTTCAACATTAGTTGCTTCTCCGTCGTCCTTTTCACGTTTGTCGAACATCATTCCTACTTTTTTCCACCCACAAACTATCACTAGAGATAGGATTCCACCCACCAAAGAGAGAAGGGACCCAATACCGGAGGTCAGGAGAGACCACGGGAAGGTTTCCGGTATAGTGTCGTGATCCGGGATACTGAAGACGCCCGTCATTGCGACTGCTACTATGATCACGACGCTCAAGAATAGGCTGCCTAAAATAAATACAGCACTGTAGGATAATATTTTTCACAAACCTGTGAATAACAGGATCTCATTTGTCATTTTTTTAAGTGTGAAGAATATGAAGGGCCAAAAACGGGGTATACGTGAGGATAACAGAACAATATTACTTCAATGAATATTAAAAACTTGATGCGATCACAAACCTCACAGAAACTCTGAAGAATAAGACTGCGAAGTGTGAAGAATAAGATCTCAATGTTCCCACCTGTGAAGAACGTGGTTCTATTTTTTCACAGATGTAAAAATATGATTTGTGAAAAGTATGGTCGTACAAAGCACCATGATAATGGCTACAAGTTCATGACCGTCGGCTAAAAAGGGGTGGTCATGACCGTCGGCTAAGTAATAGTTGTACCATACTTTTACCGAAATATGTTAGTTATTTAACGAGCCCGCAGGGTGAGTTTAAATAACTAACATATTGAGGTAAAAGTATGCTACAAGTGTTTTATATCAGATTTAGCGTGCGGTATATTAAAATTTAGTTTAAATTTATACGCACTCTACTTAATGCACGGTTCGGTTCCTCCCACCAGTGATGTAATAGTTCTAGCATATTTTTACCGAAGTATGTTAGTAATTTAACGAGCCCGCTGGGCGAGGTTAAATAATTGACATACTGAGGTAAAAGTATGCTACAAGTGTTTTATACCATATTGAGCGTGCGGTATATTGAAGTTTAGTTGTAATTTATACGCACGCTACTTATATCATGGTTAGGCTCCGCCCACCAGTGATATCACATTTATTGAATACCGCAAAACAAGAAAACTCTTTTAAATATGGTATAAATCACAGTTATTGAACACCGCTAAACAAAGAAAACTCTCTGACATATGGTATCAAATGGGGTTATACAATCTTATGTAATCTCTTGTCCCATGCAAAATGCTGAGGAAAAAAAAAAGAAATACAAATTCAAAGAAATCCAAAATTGTTTCAAACAGTCCATTGTTAGATGATGTTTTTGTGTCATAATTATTGTGCATCATTTGAGGTATGTTTATATTCGTGAATACAATAGTAGTTTATACTTCTTCACATTATGGGTACCAAGTCGTTATTACTAGAAGTAATTACTGAGTTGTATTTGTAACAAAATAAAATAAATCTCTGCTCTGGCACAAGACAGCTGCCAAACATTCATATATTAAAGGGACTATGTCAACGAAAAAATGACTTCCTATTGCACTATAAATTATATTATATTGTTACGCCCACCCTCGAAACTCCCAAGGGTAGCGTTTTTAAACTGTTCCCCGAGCGGCTGAGGACTGGTATTAACACTACTAGGGGTGGGACGCGAACATTTAAATAAATGACAAAAAAAACAACAAGAGCATGAACTGCTTAATATGTTTATTTCTGTAACTCGTAAATTTAAAGATGGCTTATAATATTTCTGGGTAATAACGATTATTCAAACATAACATACGACGGAACTCAAATCACCCGGCTTGTCCATTGAAAGAACGCCCGCAAACTACACTTAGTATGACGTCACTCACACAGGGCGTTCCTCGGATAAAGAACGAGGGATACCAACACAAACGAAAATGTGCTTTCACAACCAGTACACTTTAAACAGATAATTCAGGTATTAAAATACATAGAACAAAGTTAATATTCGGCATAAATATAAATAAGTATCTATATTTTCAATTGCAACTACGATTTAATATGCACTCGGACATTTACTGGGTTAAATGATGAAAATTACGTTCGCCTGAAATTGCGGTTACAACCCACTATAATTTTTACTATGGCGAGATCAAAAAGATCGAAACAATATGATAGAAATAAGCTACACTAAGACATTTGCATGAAATAAATGCTATATAATGCAGTACACAATGAGATATTTGATAAAAACAAATTAGCAAAAAAGGTTTGAAATAAAAACAACCCACGTGGGTATCGAACTAACGACCTAGGAGCTGTAAGATGAACTGACAGTAGACAGCGATTTAACCAACTGCTCTAGTCTGCTTGGTAAAGAATTATGTGTAAACTATGGTAATACAAAATGCCCACAATTCTGACGTCAGAATGTCAAAGTGAAATGGGCCAAATAAACACGACCCTTATTATAAAATATAATTGATTTTATCTCAGAATGCGCACTCTCTTTGCCTACTATAAATACCCTGTTTTAACCGTTATTATATGCAAGTATTAATATCTTAATATCAAATTTCTTTTAAGACATTGCCCCTCTGAGACCCTTTTCGATGACATAGTCCCTTCAAGATGATCATTCAATTTAACACAAAATAGTTCACATACTAGAAGGTTTATATGGTTACCTCCAGTCAGCAGCAGCAGGGAAATCACAAGAAAGAGCCTCCGGGAAGCGACGTCAGCGCACTTGCAATACAAAAACGCTATGGCGGCAAGAATAGTGAGACCGAGGCCAAATGACGTCATAATCTGTATAGCCCACCAATAAGTATTTTGACCTGGAAAACAAATGTGGTACGTGACGAACAAGTGTGCTGAAATGAACATATTTGAGGCGTGTCGTGTGAACACTGGGCTTAATGCAATTGCGTAGAGTGTCCTGCACAGGCTGATCCGGGACGACACTTTACAAACATGCAATAAGCCCTGTTTTTTTACACGACATTTGTTTTTACAAAATACAATACAAAAAAAAATAAAAAAATATATGCAAACATAAAACCCTTTTCATTCTAATTTGATTTCGTCAGTTTAAGAGACATCAGTCAATGCAACTTTGGTCATTTTGGATTTAATGATCAATTTTCTCTAGTATATATAATTCATAATAAAAGAACGGTGATGTTTAACTTTTTAAAGTTAAAAGTAAAATTGCCAAAAAGACGATTGCCAAAAACAAAGTTCGAATATAAATAATTATTTATTTATTTATTTATTTTTTAATTTATTACACTGCAATAAATAATACTAACAAATACTTATTAAGGCGTAAAAAAATATGTTTGTTTCAGGATACCCCCAAATTAGGGTAGGTAGGTAGGGAATTATTATTATTATTTTTATTATTATCTGGTGAATGACCAACTTGAAGATTCTAAAACTGAATAAATATTCAAAACATGTCAGCAATATCCTAAATCATTGTTTATAAGTAGATGTGGTCAACACAAAACACTTATTTATCCAAAAGCATTTAATTTTCGGAAAAAAAGTAAATAAAACTAAAAAAATATCTGACTAACCCTATAAAATGTTATAGGGTCGGGGCATTTTTTGGATAGGTCGGATAACCTGTAACAAACATAATTGTTTACGCCAAATGCTACTAAACATACTACGAATCAAAAGAGATACAGCCAAAGGCACGTTCACAGTGTTATGGTTTTTGTAATGATTTTTTTTTTTATTATAAAATGCATGCTGCTTACCGAGTTCTCTAGCTATATTAGTAGATAATTCTGCACCGGTACATCCAGATATAGAACTGAAATTTAGTATAGTATTCGTTTCTGTCTTCAGTTGTATTCCCTCTATTTGACAGGAATCAGATTTGCCTTTTTCACAAGCCATAGCGTACCAAACGCTCACGTACGCGAACAACCGGACGTCTTTGTTGTCTGGACAGGTAGGGTGGTCGAAGCTCACCCAGAAAGGCAACACGTAGCCGACGACGACGAGAAAGCCGCCGGCAAACGTGACCAACAAAGCGCCATTGGCGTAGCCTGACCAGCCAGGCATAATTGCTTTTTACCTTTAAAGTAAGTTTACAAACGCTTTTGAAAAATCCCTTCCACTTTTGATTTTCATACAGTAATAATTGTATACGCACATATTAGTCTCCTGTTTTAAAGAGTCTTGATTCTGAGAATTGTAAGAAAGGGGCTTTAACGAAACACAAAAATAAATACAACCATATCGAAATCCTTGATCCTGTATATGCTCATATGATACAATCTTAGCCTCTTAGACGTTTCAGCGCTTAAGAAAACCAAAATTCACGAATTACATTAGCTTGGTAGAGACGTGCCTTGATGTTCCGCGTGAACTTGTCGGTTCGGAGTAGATTTACGACAAACCAACCGAAAGACCTTGACCAGACATACGGTACACGTATCTCCAAACCAGTTTCTACAAGCCACAGCTACGTGTAATTTCTTTCGCTCTTAACGGGCACTCCCACATAAATCCACCACGCAAAGAACGAGGACAGTAGACAGCGATATTAATGCACAAACACACGCCGCAAATCAAACTTAGAAAGATATTTCCGGTTCTCTAAAAACAAAACTGTACACCTTTCTGTGTTCTATATTTCAATGTTACCCATCTGTTGACCACGTCACTAGTATGGCGATGCTTCCTTAAAGTTGTTTCACTCACAATAAATACATCTTTAAGACTCTTATCTTGAGGCGGAAGACGATGAACGATTTTAAATTCATTGATTTATATTCATCCGTTATCAGCGATTTTGACTTCGGTTTGTTTGTTCTTGCCTCTGTTATCTTTATCGTATAGGTTTCAGTCGAAACGCATGCTATTTATATTGTATCGTTATTGAAAAATGATTTTAATGCACGTTATCAACAAAATATAGGGTAATTTATCAGCTTAATACATTTTAAGTTGGTTTATGCAGTTTTGGTTTTCTCAAAAGTGATTGAACAACCTAACAACATTCCTGCCTCTTTAAATTTTATAAAAGATAGCATGGCATTTATATTGTATCGTTATTTAAAAATGATTTTTCGGCGTTGTCTCAACAATCGATTTCGTAATGTATTGGTTTTATACATTTTAAGTTGGTATTTGCAGTTTTGATCGTTTCCTCGGTGACGAAACAACCTAACAACATGTGTACCCAACTCTTTAAATAGGAAAAAGATAAATTATCTGAACGAAAGGCATGTTTTCAATTTTGTGTTAGAGACGCCACTATTACACCAGACGCACATCTTGGACTTATTTGGACTTATTCCGTTAATATGCCAAAGGACCCGACCTTCTTTTGAATAACGTGTGTATTTTTGTTCCAAATACACAATAAACGCGCAGGAAACGTTGAGAAAAAAATAGTCGGTTTAAACTACGGTTTTAGAAAATACTCACAATTAGGACGTCAAAAATGTAAACATGAAAAGGGACAAACAAACAAGACCAATATTATAAATTGATTTTTTAAATCTCAGAATGCGTGCACTCTTTTCCCATTATATATACATGTACCCTGTTTTAACCATTATTGTATGTGAGTATTAACTTCAGATTTTCATATTTTTTAAAAAGAAATTGGCCCCTGTTCGATGACATAGTCCATTTGATTACCACATAATAGTATCAATTACAAGTGGTTTTCATAAATTTCTTTCCCTGTTCTAAAACATCAATAAGAATCGGCAGAGCAAATTCCAATGTAGCAAGACAGTAGATCCGTGACGTCTAGACCATCAAAAACTTATCAATTGACCAGTTGCAAAAACATAGATCACTCCGCCTTTCTGATTGTCTAAGGTTGTTTGTCCAAGGATTTGAAGTCAATTGATTGGATAATGCAACCATGTGCTATTAATTGCCACTGAAATATAAAGCCATAATTGGTCAACTCAGTCCTTGATTGACGAGTTACAACTGGTCAATTGGTTGTATCAAACAAATATATGCCAGTTTATTACATAATAAGATAATTTGACATTGGGAATTGTAATTACACTAAACATTGTGTTATTTCTTTTTCTGCAACTTGAGCGAAGAACAATTTACTGGAACAAACTAGGCGCTATTGTTTTTGATCGCGTGGTACCAAAGCGGGCTCTTGCGAACCCTGCAGTGATTTGTAAGTGATGATTAGAGAAAAAGGGATACCAGTGCGTATTTAAATTTGTATTCCTTTGTTCAATTTAGAAAAGATTTGCGTCGCCTTATACGGTAAGCTATAGCGTCAGTTATCATTTTATCATTGTTTTATACAAGGAACAATACTCATTTCACAAGTGTGCAAATTGCAGCTAAGCTGTATCTTATTTACTTAAATTTATATAAAGTTAGGTTTTGCATAATAACTACAAGTTATAATGCATGCTTAAATGAAATGACCCATCTAGTTGTGTCTGTGTAGCGGGTCAATTATTAGCTCTCCGAGTATTATAAAACATTCGAGGCGTGTTTTGGGAAAACCGGGCTTAATGCAATAGCGTAAAGTGCCGTCCCGGATTAGCCTGTGCAGTCCGGACAGGCTAATCCGGTACGGAACTTTCCGCCTAGAGTGCATTACGTTTAGAAGAGACTTCATTGAAATAGAAAATACCATAAAAGCGGAAAGTGCCGTCCCGGATTAGCACATGCATTAAAACCGGTATTCTCACGACGAGAATTTCTTATTCATAATTACTGTGCAACCTTACATGTGGTTAAACATAACATTAACAAAAGAGCTATTGGAAGACACCGACCGCCACCAATAGAGGTAATTTGCTCTTTCTCCCATTCATATAGAAACCTTTATAAATACATGGATCCAGACGGGGACCCGTATCACCACCGACATTTAATGAAATTTTAATCACTTGTTCAATGTCCGACTTCCAACCTTCCCAGAAAATGTCATGCAAAGCCGTTCATAACTGTTTGCTTCTGTCACTTTTAAAAACTAACAAACAGAGATATAAACAAACCACCTTTAACACAAATACATCGTCGAAACACACGGTATATATTCCGTTACCACTACATTATATACCGTGGGAGAATTGGCTGTCAAAAGTTCGTTTTCATGAAAATTGATGAGCCACCTGCTTGCCAATTATTCAACTTTTATCTTATCGGTTCACTGCATATTTTCTCTGACTTCATGGACCACGTGCAGGATAACAGTCAATATGACAAAAGCGGAACCCCTACTGTAACTGTTTTAATAACGCGTCGTTTTTATTGGTTGAATTTTTCGTGCCGATTTGGACACGGAACCAATGAGATGTCTCATTAATTATTAATGAGTACGAAGTTTTGCTAACCTAATCTCCTATGGTCTGATCAAGAAGCATAGCGTATTTGAGCGAACGTGGGTTCCGACGATGGCACAAATTTAGCATCTTTGACGGAGTGAACAATAAAGGCAACGACTTCAATGGTTTAAATAGATGAAATACCGACGTTTAAGGTTATTGACGAATGACGTACAATATAATTACAAAAATAACGTTGGATATGACGACATCATAATGACGTCATTTCATTAATGGACGTTATTACTGTATACGTTGCTAATACCAACGGTTTATCTTCATCTGAACTGAACAAAATGTAAACCAAAGTTATACTGGATTTGTAAATGAACACATGGGACTTCTTGTGTAAGAAATCAGAAAATAGGTTCAACAACGGAAGTAAGTGTAGTACCGGAGGATACACCAACGACAGTTTCACCCAATATAATGAACGGACAACTCGCCAACAAAAATCAACATGTTATAATCGCGTTGTAACAGAACACATGGGGCAATTCGCATGTAAAAAGTTAGAGAAAATAAGTTCAACAACGGACGTCTTAGTGTCACCGGAAGATACGCCTACATCGGTAGATAAAATATGTTCAACAATGGAAGTAATTGTGTTACCGGAAGATACTCCAAAGTCGGCATCACCATCAATAGATGAACCAACAATAAGCATCGCTCCCAACTGCTTCCAGAATTTGGACCCGGGTAAAATATGTGTTGGCGGATTTTATCTATCTACATGTATGTTCCGTTAAGTCCAACCCCTTTTGAGGACTTAGACTCTGCGGAGTCAGCCAACAGTTGTTAGATTTAAATAAAATTATGATTGTACAAAAGGCTTTATAGCATCGCTGGAGTATCTACAATTTTAAGTGCTAAAAACAGATCTGGGGTATCTACAATCTTAAAAACTTAATAAAAAATGATAAGAAAAACGGTTTGCAGTAACATAGGTTACCTACCACGTACCCTTTGTTATGTGATTATGGGGAGGTATGTTCAAAGCGGCTGACTGCAGCACTGAATTGGGTCGGTGGTAGCGTCACAATATCCAAAGAATTACAATTACTAAGAGGGAAGAATGAGTATTTGTAGTAGTCTGTGTTTTAGCTACCGGTAAATAAATTCATTTAAACTGAAAATAAAACACATTTGATTAATATGACATTAAAGGGACACATTCACAGATTGGAAAATTGATAATTTTTTTTTTTTTTGTCTGTCACCGATTCCAAAAAGAAAACTACACTACCGATATATATAAAGGAGCGGAAGAAGACTCATGATACAGAAATATACTTAAGATAATTTCTGTGTTTTATATGAACAAACAACAATTAAAATGGTTAAAAGTAAAGCGTTTGTAACGCTTTTCGTCGATGTTTTTCAAAACACGTGTATCGCTTACACAACCTTCAAATGTCTCTCATAAATAAACATCCCCCATTGGCCTAGTGATTTGCGTGAAAGACTGTTGATATTTGGGTCGTGGGTTCGAGCCCCGAAAGACATATTTTTTCTCTCTGTTTAATGCTTTTTTGACACAAGATATATCTGTTAGTTAGTCCAGATGCTTAAGTAATTGAAGTTGAGACATTTAACGCCATTGCTTAAAGGGACTGTGTCAGCAAAAAGAGCCTCAAGGGGGTGATTTCTTTAAAAAATATGCAATTAAGATATTAATAATGGCATATATAACGGTTGAAATAACGTACATGTAAAGAGAAAATAGTTTTTGCATTCTGATATAAAATCAATCGATAATATTGGTCGTGTTTGCTTGGCTTTTTTCATGTTTACATTTTGATGTCAGAATTTAGAACATTTTGTATAACCATAGTTTACACACGTTTCCTTACAAAGCAGAATAGCGTAGTTGGTCAACGCGCGGTTTACTGTAATTTACTTTGTATGTCTCCCAAGTGGTGATTTCGATACCCGCTTGGGGTTTTTAATTTTTCAAACAATTTTGCTGATTGTTTTTATCAGATATCTCATTATGTAGATTAATATTTATTATTTATATGATGTACAAATCTTAATATAGAGCATTTCTATCATCTAATATCATTTACAGTGCAATAGGAAACCGATTTTGCGTTGACAAAGTCCCTTTAAATGCCTTAAATCTGTGAATAAGTCCCTTAAAAGTTTCATGTGTTAAAAAGCCTACAATTTGTTCATACAACGTTCAAAGCACAGTACACTAGACTGGCGCCCGGAGGAGTCTGTTTCCAGATCACGTCGGAGCCTCAATGGAAACCGAGCCGCAAACCCGAGAGGCTGTTGAGAACAAAACACCTTCCGGTAGGTGTAGGTTACGCATACGCAAATAAATTTCTTCTTTGTTACATATAAAATATTCAAAGTTTGATCTCAATTTTCACCATGACCAAGCTACTTCCCAATATATCACCATACATTGTTGGAAAGATAAAGCCATAATCGTTTGAAAAAACAGCATTTCAAAATTTCTATACCTTGTAACTCAAAATATTTACCTTAGAATAAACACATCGGTGTTGACAGTCATGGGGGCTGCCATTTTGTGCATGAATACGTAGGCCAAAAGTTATGAAGCTAGGAATTACTAAGACTAAGTAGTGCCCAAAACTGTCTTTTTTTCATATTTCTTACATATATACCTTTAAATTGACACCGAAACATATCATTTAAACTGTATTTTACAAATTCTATGCATCCTGCACTCAACCATATGTGCTTATTATCCAACTGACAAATAACTGTAACCCTGAGGATGTAACTTCCGTTTTGGGGTAATTAGACCTATAGTAGAACGTTCGCAGTCAATTTAGGTTAGAAACCAGTAAGTCCAAGTCCTATAGTGCTCCACTGTAAAATAGAAAAATCTCATATGTTACGAACGAATCGCTAGATACTTTCAAAATTTAAGATAATACAAATTGTTAAGTTACTTCTTAGACAATTTTACTTCAAAGTTATTTCTTTATAAAAAAAACTTGATAGAAAAGTTTGTCCTAAATCTATGTATACTAACCAACTATCACGGGCAATTAGCCATAAAGTTTGCGACAGCTGGACCCTGGGACCATATCCACAAAGTTCTTACGGAAAATCTTTATTAAGTCATATATTTAAGTAAAAAATTCAAATAACATTTTCCTTGTACAAATTAATCTTTCATGTTTGAAAAATAGTAAAATAAGACGCATTTGTTGCTTCATTTACCAAAACAAAAATATTTAATACAAAACAAAACTTCAAATGAACCAGAAAATTAAGAAATTTTAAGATTTATATTAAAAAGTTTTCTTAAAGAAGCTTTGTGGATCTGGGCCCAGGGCTGGTATTCACAACGCTCCTAAGGGAAACCTTAACTTAAGTCGTACTTAAGTGAAAAAAATCAGATCAACTTACTTGTCTATGTGAAATATAATGATGTCTGTTTTCCAAAGGGTCAAATACTAAAATATTTGGCAATATTTACTAGTTTAAAACATTTTAAATAAAAAGGCCTGCACATTAAACAGTCACAGGCTTAAGGAATTTTACGAAGTTAAGACATTTACTAACGTGTTCCCTATGGAGCTTTGTCAACACAGGCCCCAGCCTTACTCTATAAGCCTCACGGGTCAGAACATCTGACCCAGTACCAATGCAAAATATGGCTGGTTTTTTTTTCAATTCTAAAAAATAAATTCCTCTCCGCTACAGAATTTTGTTTAAAATGTATAACAGACATGAAGAAAATTACATGAACAACTATTTTTAAACACACACAAAGACATAGAGATCTCAATGACATTTGGACATATACTGCAATTGTATCAACTAATCAACGAAAACTGCATCTTCGGATACCCCCCACTGCTGATTACGCTTCTCTCCATCTAGGAATGGAGAGTAACGTAATGAATTGATCGTGGGTGTCCGACTATGCGAGAACTGATACTGACAACAAGATATATATGTACATTCTTTTCCCAATTTGGCAGATTTTACGTTGTGAAATTCACAATTTTAAAACAGGTACTTTTTCCCGAAAGGTCAGAAAAAGGCCTACTGTGGAATTGGGGTCTGGAAACACTTCTTTTATTTTCAGCTCAAGCACACGCCTTCTGAGAAGAAAGTCCTGGCCCACTACCTCCGGGAGGACATGCTAGAAGACAGGCGCATTCAGGCGCAGAGGAACTTCCGGTACCAGGAGGCCGCCAGGAGGCGCCAGGAGGCGCCGCGAGGCCCGAATGGGAGCCGATCAGCCGCCGCTGACGGACAAGGACAGGTTACTATGGTTTCACGTATTTCTTTTTCATCTTAAAAAACACTAGAAATATTTGCTGAATAGGACTGACATTATTTGTAACGTTGAATATTGATTAGAAATGCAAGACATTTTTGCAGTATACATGTTTAACAAGTTTTCTTTAAAGACCTTTATGTAATGCGATAAATTAGGTTAATAAATGTATTCATTTTACATCCTTGCGAAAAAAATGTGCGTTCAGTATGCAATAACGTAATTTGTCCACAAAAAATCAACATATTGGACCGTCAAAACTGTATATAATGATGTTCTTCAAGATAACCCTTTCTCTATGCAAGGCTATTAAAGGCACAGTGTCCGCTTTGAATTAACACTTTTTCAAAAATTACTAAATTCTAATTGTATACAGAATTGAAGTATATTGACACAAACATAGTATAATAGTAAAAAAAAAGTATTCATGTCTTAACATACCGTAAAACATTTTGATACGATGCTTACATTTTCTGACGATGCATATGAAACGGAATTCAAGCCTTGATTTTGTGGAAAATATCCGATTTGTTTTTTTGGCGTCAATACGCTGTTTTATTGTATTGCTTTGTACAAAGAAAATATGTAATGCCCAATGCATTTGGGGGCTTTAACACATGATGCACCGGGTCATTAATAAAGACGTTTTATTTTGTATTATAATGCAGTTTATTAATATTATAAGAAACACAATTGGAATCTGAAACTTTTACAGTGATACAAATGCAAATCCGTCAGTTTGAACAGGTTTTCATTAGCATAGGTTTTCAATAATCATGTATGTCTTAAAATAATTAAAAAAAACCCATATCATTCGTCTTTGCATTGACCTCCTGATGTGAGTACAGCATCTTTAACACTTATTATTTTCTATTCTAAATAGGAGCAGTCAGTTGGCAACAGAAACAATTCACATGGTAGATTCAACGATAATATTATCAACAATAAAGTAAAATGAATAACACTAGTCTCGTGTGACGGGAATATAAAATGTCCGTGCACTTTTGTTTGCAAGCTGTTCGCACTATTCATCTGATAAAGCTGACTCACCGAATGTTGTCTTTTGAATAAAAACATAGTTTTGTCATACGCATTCAAATAGAGCACTGCCGGGAAAGTTAATTAATGTAAAGAACCTTTGCTGTTCTACATCACCGCCACACACACTTCTCAGTGTTAATATCAGAACGTTCTTATAATATTGTTCGGCAATCAAGAAACATGTAAGATGTAGGCACTGGTCTTGCTTACTGTTTGTGTGTTTCAATAAGTAATATACTAGTAACACAGTTAGATAGATGTATGCAATACAAATGTCTGATTACTACCTTTGTCACAATTTACTGTACATCTACTTTTTTTTATAATTTTAGAAACCATTTAGTCCGCCAGATATGTATTATATTGTATGCCTGTTCACCACATTTCCACAATAAGCATTTTGATATATGTGAATGTTTTCAACCACTATTAACATAATATTTGATAGTTAAATATACGGGTATGTACTATACTTATAATCTTATAATGATTGTATGATCACTACACTTTTCACATGACCTTTTGATACATGTTATATTTTTATGATTAAGACAGACGATGTACTTTGTGCAAGTATATAAGGGATATTTGTTTGTTTTCGGTGTGATAACGCGTGATATTATCACCAGAAAGGGAGAAAATTAATATTTTTACGAGCGCTTTTTATTTTATGGTTTATTAACGTTTGTTTTACATTTTATTGGAAAATATCGCAGAAATCAGAAAGTCATGACGTCATAATAATGACGTCATTTCACAGTTTTAAGCCCGGCATTTCTTGACGGTCCGTTTGATTTACTGTACTTTTTTTAAAACCGGAACCCCAAAAGTAGTCTCTCACTGTGAGTGATATAGGGATATATCTAACTGATATTTTTCTATATTTCACTACTTAGCATAAAATAAAATAAAATATGTATTCTGTCCATGTTCAGTTCTGTTAAAATATCACGTGCTTTTTACACAGAGCAACGCCCACGATTGCCAGGAGGGTCGGATATGGCAAGGCCATCGCCGCAGATGTAAAGATCAGAGTCATCGCTGCTAAAGCCAAGGGCAAGGCCACGGAATAACCTTGGACAGGAATAGCTGCTGCGTTATTTATCTTTTATAAAAATGCCTTGTGAATTGTAAAACACGTTTTTGCTTTGCGTCATTACTGAACTCATATTTGAAGTTAATTAAACCAGCAATCAAACGAAGTTTTTTTTACATATTATTTGCAATATCGGAGTATAAGATTCACTGGCGTTTTGTTTTCAAAATTTATATACGGAATCCATCGGTTTGAAGTATTTCGTCATGAGCAAAACTGATAAATGTTCTATGAAGAGATGCATATATAGACGAAACAGATATGCAGATATCCAATACGTTTGAACACATGCGCTGTTTGTTTCTGGAACTTTATACATTAAGAAAAAATACCACAACACTCCATTTTGTTTATTATGTTATTAACTGAAAAGAGCCGAAATATTTGTTGGAATATTTTGTTTTGTAAAACACCAGTAGAACCATATCGTTAACATGTATCATGATCCTAAAATCGCTGGAACCTATATGCGACATTTGTTTGCGCCCAAAAGATATTAAATATTTTTTCCGCAGTCCTCATGCAATTTCCCGTTGCATTTTGACTATCGCATACCGTTCAATATGTCCATGATATTCCACGAACTTTCTTACGTAAGCGACATTTCACAGAATTACACCCATCCTTGGTATTTTGTGTCGGTTTGTTTTGTAAAAACACACCTTTTGATGGGACAAACGGTTGGTCGATCGGGTAGACGTTGCAACACCTGTATCTTGTGACGACATTTGAATGCCGTTTTTGCGCATGCGTGATTGGTACCACGTGTTGCTCTCATCGTTTAAATACAATGAAAGGATAACAAAAATATCACCCACATATGGTTCATAATTGATTCTCCTTTCCGGGACATTATTTGCCTGTTTTCGGAGCTGTACGTTCTTGAATGTAAGTATAAGTGTATTTTAATTATGATTCTTCTAGAAACTACATAGATATTTAATTATTTTCAATAAACTAATCCATGTCTTATTCATACGCTGGAAAAGACATCCTTCGTACACTGGTTGTGTGCGTTTTATTGTTATACTTACAAAGTATTTCCTTTACCAAAATTATTAATTCTATCTTCTACATGTAGTTATGAATGGATATGACTATACAAAGAAATACCATTTGTTAGTAGATAATATTAATCAAAAGAAGAAACGATGCACATGTATAAACATGTTATATATAAATATAAAGTAGTTTTGAAAGTAATTAACATATTTATGGTACATCTGAATTGTGAAGTTACAGTAATTTAAAAGAATTTTATTCTTTTGCTCAGATATTTACAAGAGAAACTGTTGCTGGTAACTTAATGCATGTTTAAATAAAATATCAATGTGGCGTGTCGTGGGAAATCCGGGCTTAATGCATGTGTGTAAAGTGTCGTCCTGGATTAGCCTGTGCAGTCCGTACAGGCTAATCTAGGACGGCACTTTCAGCTTTTATGGTATTTTCTGTTACAATAAAGTCTCTTCTAAACATAAATCCTCTGTAGGCGGAAAGTGCCGTCCTGGATTAGCCTGTGAGAACAGCACAGGCTGATCCGGGCGACACTTTACACAAATGTATTAAGCCCGGTTTTCTCACGACACGCCACAAATATAGAATTTTCTTTCTGCAGACTTATCAGGATCGACAATGGCAGGGCGGACGGTTCTGTTGATAGGCGTCATATGATACGTTTGTGTGTGCGTTGTTGTGATTAATGTTTCCCTTGATGTGGTGCATTTTACAAACATGAGGTATATTCAAAGTTCCGCTCGCCGTACAAAAAGTTTATCAAGTTCAGCAGTTTTCGACGAACGTTTTACGCAATGCAGCCGCAAGGCCGAACGTCGAGTTTTTAACGTCGATTGTGCCGCAATTATCAACGGGGACCAACCGGAAATAAATCGCGCTACTTCTATTATGAAAAATGAAACATTTTCACGTAAGGGTATTCAGACGATGATTATATCCAGTTATCAAAAGACTGTGATACATTTAAATTTACCCGTGGGTACCAAAACCTTGTTCAGAGTCAAGAAGAACGAGAATTCCCAATAGCTTACAGCATTTTGCTGTACAAGGAGGTGGAACAAGCCGAGCGGCTTTTACGAGCGTTGTACACTCCCCAGAATCTCTTCTGTCTCCACGTGGACGGCGATGCAGCACCAGAAGTTCACCAGGCCGTGCAGGGAATATCGGACTGCTTCGATAACGTGTTTGTTGTGTCCAAGAAAGAGTTTATTGTGTATGCCGGATTCTCGAGAATTCAGGCGGATATCAATTGTATGGAAAATCTAGTTGAACGAGGAAAGAAATGGAAATATTTCATCAATCTTCCTAGCCAACAGTTTCCAATAAAAACACATGCGGAAATTGTTAAAATACTTACAATTTATAATGGTGCAAACGACATAGAAACAAAAACTGGCAACCTTCGCAATAAAGAACGCTTTGAATTTAGATATATTTATAAACGTACTAATCCAAACAATAAAAAACTAAGCATTATTAAAACGAACGAAAAGCGAATAGATCCTCCTTTGAATATTACCGTTGCGAAAGGAAGCGCGTATGGAATATTCAGTCGACAATTTGTAGAGTTTGTTGTTTTCAGTAAACCAGCCCGGGAAATTTTAGACTGGTTTCGAGATGTGTACAGTCCGGATGAGCATTACTGGGCTACACTCCAGTATAATCCTCAGATAGGGATGCCAGGAGCATATTATATAGGTTTATAACCATTTATACTTTTTTTGCTATATATCTGCACGTAGTGCCAGATGAACTATTCGGATCACTGGAGATTCTACGTCGTCCACACTTCACCCTCTACAGGTCACCTGTTTCACTGGATCACCAGGAAACTTTGGTAGAATGTTGTACTCCTTTCATGTACAGTTAGTCGTGAAATTGGTTTATGTTGGGCCAAAAACTAGGTCACTACATGAAATTTAATAAAACAAGTTTTACCCTCTTTTAAGACGAACATTTATCATTAAATCAGAATTAAATTATGCCAGAATGTTTTCTCCTTTAAACTTTAGGCTCTGGTAATATATGAGTCACCTATTATAAAAAAGAATAGTTCACTAGGTAAATTAACATTATTGCATGTTTTCCGACGATAAGGTGAGGTATACGACCTAGCAGCTTCATTGTTCATTGTTCTCTGATTAGGTCGAGACTTTGTCTGAATGGTAGCCTTAATAAAATATAGCTTCAGTTCGAATATGGGTCGGATCGGTTGAAAAAGTCGGTCAGTAGGTCAAATAAACGAACATTTTTATTTTACCCCTAAGGAGCACATTTATCAACAGATAAGGTTTAAACTTTGCCAAAATGTTATTCTTTATGAACTCTGTGATCTTGTAAGTTATGGGTCACCGCGTCATTATGTCAATTGACATAATTGCATTTTTGTTTACTTTCTTTAAAGGGGCGTCGGTAGAAAAACTAGATCACTAGGTCAGATAAAGTAAAAATAATATATTTTACCCTTGGAGCCGCGTTTCTCATCAGATACGGCTGAAACTTGTTCAGATTGTTGTCCTTCATTAAATCTAGGTGTTGATAAAATACGGATCATCTGTGGTAAACAAATAGGCCACTAGGTCAAATAATGTAAATAGCTTTTTTACACTTTAAGGACATATTTTTTCATTACATCAGGTTAAAACATAGTCCGACTGAAGTCATCCATGAAAGTTTTTTTGGCTAAATATTGGTCTGTGATAAAATACTAGGTCCTATCGATCGACTTGTTTTACTCTCTTGTATCATGCTTCAGCACTGAATCAGGTGAACGATAAAAGTGCCATCATAGTGTTTAAATCGTATTTCTGTATTTCATCTCTTTAAATATATTATAGTTCCAGATTCAGGATACATCTTGATAAAATAAACTTTTTTAAAATATAAAATATTTATGAACACGCACAACTTAATAGACTTTGACATGTACTAATATAGGTATTCGTACATAATGGCTTTGGTATATGGTATGTTTATAAAGTCAGTCCCTTTGAATTTACCAGACAAATACCTCATTAATTCTTAATACATTTTGTAAGTCTAAAATTTAAAGAAAATATTTCAGATAATCCCAACGTCAAGCCGTGGATGTCGGCATACGTGAACTGGGCATGGGAAGATCCCTGCAGGGGCCAGCACGTTCGGGGGGTGTGCGTCTTTGGGGCGGGGGACCTGCCGTCCCTCGTGAAGAAGCACCATTTGTTCGTGAACAAATTCCACCTGGAGTACATGCCCCTTGCTCTGGACTGCCTTGAGGAATGGTACCATAACAAGACCGCGGACCCGGCGTTGTCCACCCTGAACTGCACATATTATGAGAACCTGCCGTTTGTAAAGAAAGTATAACGTTGTTTATACAAGGCTGGGGACTACTTAGGGTATTTCTACAACTGCATAAATCAAAGTGTTCTTTTATAAATAAATATAACACGGTTTGTGCAATGAGGGGAGTGTCATTGCAATGGACCTACTAGGGGTATTTTCACTACTGCATAAGTCAAGGCTGGAATTGAAACGAAAGTATACACTGTTTATGCAACTTAGTGACGGGATCACGATTAGGGTTATACTATGGTGTATTGCACTACTACTAAATTCATATTCGCCATTACAGTCGTAACACGGTTTTGTGAAACGGGTGGAGAAAACAACCAAGAACCTACTAGTGGTATATTTGCACTACATCAAAACCGAATTTGCAGTTTATAAGGACATTTTAACACTGATTATGCAATGCGGTGTTGCGCGACTTGGGAACTATTTTAGTGAGTTTTCCACTTCTCCATACATACTGTGTACCGTTAATCATGTGCGTTTATAAAGGAAAAATGACACTGTTTATGCAATTAAGGAATCACTCCTATGGGACTACCAGTGGGATTTCGACAACTTCTTGATTCAACTTTATAGGTCACTATGTCAAATTTAGTGAATAGCGTTGTTAACACTATAGGAACCACAGTTTTCGTCAGGACCGGTATTTATACAGAAACTTAGTCGAAAAATAAGAAAAATCTTAAAATTCTCAAAGAAATGCATTGTTTGAACATTTTGACACAGGAGTTTCAGCATAATTCCATATGTGTTACTATTTGGTATTTTCATGCAAACATGCCCATGCATAATTCTTCAAACAAAAATTCAAATTTTGACTTATTTTCAACTTAAGTTAAAAAGAGCTTAAGAATATACGTAAATATGGGCCCAGATCTAGTCTTGATACATGTATATGATGCCATGTGCTTCTTCGCTTGTCTAATTGTAATAATAAGCCACCACAAAACTCTTTCAATTAAGAAATAATTATCTTTGTTTATCGGCCAATAAACAACGATTTTTAGTTCTGATGCGTAGGAATTACACCACGAGGGTGTTAGCAACAATGATACGAAAATTATGTCGATTCCAACATGATTTGACTAATATTTTTGCAATTGTAACAAGAACTTTTTTTATTATGCTTCGCTTAGAATCGTGACTACTTTTTGCGTTGTTTATTGGGTAGTTTAACAACGATAGTTTTGTTCTTTGTCTATAGAAAATTAGCGAGTATCATTTTAAAATAACAGTTACTCTCGAGGTTCAAGTTTTCAAAAGCTATCTAAATAAACTCGTCTTCATTCAACACTAAACAAGCATTCTCTATAATTGTATTTATTATAATATCTATCAGTAACAAATCAACAGGAGAAAACAAGACAGTATTACTTCAAATACAATTTTTCAAGTTCAGAACAGTTTTCAAGATAAAACGCGTTTTCAGTTGTAATGTCGCCGTTTATAATAATTGAAGTTAAAGTACTATTTTATGGCATTTTACTTCCCTTGCATGTTTTTGAAAATGCAAACATAATTTATGAACAAATGCTGTTATTAATATTAAGAATCATAAAACTCCTCTTAAAAAATCAACAATATAATATGTCTCAACTACTATTACAAGAGGAAAAACAACAATATAATATGTCTCAACTACTATTACAAGAGGAAAAACAACAACACGCGTGGGTATTTTTCCCTATTCCCTACGCACTGTTAAATAGTTTGCCCATCCATTCGTTCTCATAGTACCCTGCCATCGATTGAAATGCATGAATGTGCCATATATATATATATATATACACAGTTTCAGACATTGATTTGATAACTGAGGCAGATATATTTAAGAATGTTACACGATCACAACGTTTAGCAGGAAATAGAGTTATCATAGAAACATAAACAATATTAGTTTAGTTTCTATTCCAGCCTATAGTAATGCTAATGAAATGATGTCACACTTGGTACAAGATCTACTAAAATATTATAATCATGGACATCGACTGACTAACAAAGTGTGGTGTCATGTATTTTCCACCACGTAGCCATTAGCTCACTAGGGTCTTCTGCAAACAACGGGATATAGCACTCTCTGAAACATTCTGCTAAGGTTGAACGCAAGATTTACATTTTGTCAATGCAGTTTGTTAGATTTTTGGTTCATATTAATGAATATGAAATCATCTCAGAAGCTTTTTATACGAAACAGTTAATACGTAATCCTTACAGAACTTTGCTCACACAATGGTCATCAAGTAATTAAATCACATTTAGCTGTTTCAATATATAAACTTACAAGTTTTACATTTATAAAATAACACGAATTACACTAATTAAAACATATATATTACATGTCATAAAATCCAATCGCTTTTAGTTCACATGGCTGACCAGTGATGTTTCATTAAAACACATGGTATGCATGTCATAAAATCCAATGTTTGACATTTGATAATAACATGGCTTACATGTCATGAAAGCATATGGTTTAAAATGTTATAAATTTCAAATGGTTGAAATTTTATACTAGCTATCACATGGCTGACATTTTCTTAAAATCATATGGTTTACATTGCAGTAAATGCCGTTGATTGTCCCATTGCGACAGTCGATCAGCTTTTTTCGCAACATGCCCATATATGTGTACTGGACCAGATGTTTCAGCGTCGAGAAGGATATTCCTCGTATGCACGACTAGGATATGCACGTGCACCACCGATTGGCTCATTATAAATAAAACATTCATTGTGTGGCACCCAAGAAGGCCCTGGTTCCTCAATCATTCTGATATCATCATCGTCATTATTGCCATTTCGGCCATGTCGATTGTGATATCCATCGTACGTACCACCTGAAAATGCACGTACACCACTGCGTGACTCATGATCATTGAAACCTTGACTGTGTTGCGCCGTAGGTCCTGGTCCCTCTGTCATTCTCAAAAAATTGTCTTCATTTTGACCTTGTTGACATTTTCTGTTCGGTTCCTTCCATTTGCAAACCTCTGCCAGTGCTAGGCAGCCGCCCATGAGCACCAGAATGGAACCGATACCGGAAGTGAGGACCGACCACGGAAAAGTCGCCACCTCCATCTTATAATCCGGAACGCCGAAGAAGGTGGCGAGGCCTACTGACACTATTACCACCATAGTTAGGAAAGCAACCCCTGAATACATAGAAGTACTCTTGGACGTTGACGTTAACAATGATAATAAGCAAATATCGAGACAGTTGGCAATAATAATAATAAAATTATTAAGAGCGTTGATAATGATAACGAGCAAGTATTGAAAATGTTTGCAATTAGTGTGAGTAAATATTGAGAACGTTAATAATATTATTCAGTAAGTACTGACAACGTTGACAGTGATAAAACGCAAGTAATGTGAACAGTTGCAAATGTAGTGCGTAAATATTCAGAACGTTGACTATGATAAGTTAAGGGAATGATCTAGAGCAAATTAGCAAATTAGCTGCACCATGCCCCGTTTTGGTTCCCCCCGACTGCCCCTCTAGGTTGGTCAACACAGAAATATTGAATATCTTTTGAAATTTAATATATTTTTTAGGGATGGCAACGAATACCAAAACTCTATTCGAATAATCGAATTCAATATTCAAATAATATTCGTTCGTTTTTATCTTAAATGTCCGAGTCTTTGTTTATTTATCCAGGATGTATAATATGTAAACAAATTAATGTGTCGTTAAAAACCGTTCTTATCATTGTCGACTCTATGAATTTAATAATAATAATTGTGTCCACCATCATCACCACCATCATCATTATCATCATCATCCGATTAATTGATGTCATAATTAAACAACATAGTTCTTAGATTTTATTTCGAATCATTTACTGTGTCATACATGTATTAATAGTAAAACAGATCTATACTATTCAAACAACAAAACAGACACCCAATACACAAAGCAATCTGACAATTTAATAAACAGGTTAACGAACGAGAATAGTTTGAGACTAATCGGGAAACACATAGAATATATACCTGTGCTGTTTTACTCATTTTTGTTATATTGAGCGAATAAATGCTTTAAAGTAGGCATGAACAATGTTGTTGTTAATGCACCGCTAATTAAAGGAAAGAAGTTAAATTAATAGCAACACCTTAACCGCATAATGCACCATACATTGTTCAAACATTTGTCTCAAATTAGTGTCAGTGTGAAAATATCGGTCTCCAATAAGCCACAGTTTAGCACCCATATAATGTTACGTACAAACTGCGCAAATATCGGTCTTATCTTATGGTCCGTTTACGACTCAATTGTCACAGTTTGCTTAATCTGTTATCTCCCACTGCGCATACGGCCATCGATTGTGTTAAATAACATGTCAACGTGTCAAATTAGGTATTGTGAAAACATAATGATCGCGGATTATAGAATTAAACTAGTTTATTATGGAGAATTTTTTAAAATTTTTGTACCATTGGAATACTCATTTAATATTCGAATATTCGGTCAAATATTCGAATATTCGAATATTAGATTATTCGTTGACATCCCTAATAATTTTGCAGATTTTCTATGACAAGTGAAAAGAATATGCTTTAAAACCTTACTTACAAGCTTTACACTAATAAATACCCCGGATTTAGCAAATTATTAGAAAATGTAAACAGACTGGTCCAGATTTCCATACTGTTCCTTTTAAGCAGCACTCTGTACCTTTTATTTTCCTGTAAGTTAGTTTTATGAAAGTTTAACACTGCTATATAAAAAGAGCGCTATTATAAGTTGATTCGAAATTCGCTGTTTGTTATAAACAGAAATTAATATTACATGATTGTATCGTTTACAAAATGCAAACTGTTTGTCGAAAGTATTAATGTGAATACCCGGTGACTTAATGTGAAATATGACATGACAGGCGACAAACGATATGGGTCTTTGGGTAATATTTAACGTTACGTTGCATTACGCTTAATTACGGGGGTCAAATTGTTACTACATGTGGTAGGATACTGTGTGTTACGTCAATCAAGCTTAAAAAACATAAACGGTAAACGAAAACAACAATAGCAACAACAGTGAGACGTTTTGGGGGATTTTTCAAGAGAATTTGGAAACGAGGAGTCAAATGACCCAGGTTTTGAAAATATGAGGCGTCAAAATGAAATTTTAAATTGTCAAAATACTGAAGCCATCGGAATTTTGTTGCTGAATACATATTTAATGGTCTGTAAATGGTGATTAATGTTAATAAAGGTAAATAACTTTGCGAAAACACAATAAATAAGTATTATACAAATATTATTTTCTAGTGCTTTTGAAGTTGTAAAATGAAAAACAAGTGCAACAAAAGGATGCAAGGCAGACTATTTGCTTGAGTCATAATTAGAACATTGCATTGCTTTCATCAAAACGCAGGATTCTGCATCTATGGAAATCCCTGCTTTTACCTCCAGCGATAAGAAAACCAGACATAACGGCGACGCTCTTTCTGGAGCCGCACCCTCCGCATCTCCAGACCTCTACCATTATTGCAGCCACGAATATCAGACCGAGGCCTATTGACATCACTATCTGTATGGCCAACCACCATCTATAGCCACCTAAAGTAAAGTAGGAAAATATATAAAGGTTTTATTTGTGATATGCACATTTTAGTAGAAGTATTTACAGAAATGTATAATGAATCATTCAAATAGAAAATTAAACTTGTAAATTTGGCTCTTTTATTTAAAGGAAGAAAGAGTAAATTTCTGAGTTGAAAATGGGGTGAAAGTGTTCACAATAGTTAGTTTCAAAGGCCACTGTTTGTAATTCCTTACCTAACCCAGTAGCTAATGTAACCGAAAGCTCCTTCGCATTACAGCCAGTTAACTGGCTGAAATTGAATGAGTTACTGGTCGTCATCGGTATGCCCTCCATTACACAATAAGTTGGGTTGTCCATACAGCAAACCATGTTGTACCAAATGTTAACGTACACGGATACCCAGAATGTCTGATTGCTTTGACACGTCTGATAGTCGAATGTAACCCAATATGGCATCACGTAACCAACTAGGACCAGAAATCCACCGGAAAGAGTAAACAGAAGTGCTCCATTAGCGTAGCATGACCAGGTTGACATTTTTGTTCCTTTTTCTTCACAAAAATATGTATTTCAACTGTAGCGAAGAGTAGTATATCGTCCTTAAGTTACTTCTTTTTCGTAATTGCTTTCTGTTACTTCCAACCATGTGTGCAACTAGTATTTACGCTTGAAGAAAACTACATTGGTTGATCATTTTCGATTTCGAATATCAAACAACGTAACTAGGACGTGATAACCGTCACAATTAGCAGCTGCACTAGACAATGTCACGAACACCGACATCTTAGGCACTGCACATCATTAAGTAACATTGTCCACAGGTAAATCCATCACATTCATGCAAAATTAAATTCGACAACCGTTCAATAAATACATCGAAATGTAACTACTTGAAGAAGTGAGCCTATTTAGTTATAATAATTATAGTTGGAAAATAATCGTCGTCAGTCATAGTAAACACAATCGACAAAGGGATTATCCGATAACGCTTTATATTCCTACCCAACTAGATTGTTCACACGTAGTATCTGTATTATCTTGACTTCTTTCCAAATCTTTGGTTTGCAGAGTACAATAGTTGCTCAACAGTGCGTACATCGATTTTTCTGTTTGGACCTTGATAAAATGACAGGTGCACTGATTGTTATCGCATTGTAAGTGTAACATGTGTAACATAAAATCCTCAAACACTCTGTCTATGTATTCCGCGGTTAGGATCTGACGACAGACATCGTATGAATTCTAGAAGCATTGGCAGGGGCACGTTCTGTAGCCAATGATTTCCAAGGCTCGCTCCACAACTACATACCCCCCCCCCACCAAAAAAAAAAAAAAAAAAAAAAAAAAAAATCACGTTACACAACAACCATCGCACAATCCCTGTGTTATTGCATGTAACGAATTAAGCCCTACGAAACGTTGAACCAAGAAAAAAGGCAACCATTTATATTGTCTATGGCTTATTAATTTTTTTTATCGGAAATGAAAAAATGAAGTTTTTCTTACAAGAGAAGGTATAGCAATGTTAGGTGTTGTTTGCTTTATTCGTAATATACCAGAAGGCAGTTATTAAAGTGTCTGCTGTTTTATCAACTTGCCTCTTAAATTTTTCTCGATAATTATTATCGCAAGAGATGATATATTGTTTCAATTTGTATTTTACTACCATAACACATCTATATTGGTTTCCATTTATGCTAGACATAAAACTGATGTCAGTTAGTTTCCTCAACTTATGAGCGGCACTTATAATTAAAATACATTTGAAATTTGACACTGTTTTAGTACGTGGCACACAATTTAGTTTAACTCTAGTATAGATTTATGCAACACACCAGTTTTTAAAGTACAGTCCTCTAATGCAATCAAATAACGTTCATATGGCGGCATGCTTCTGCACAAGATGAAACAATTTGAAGACAATTTCAATATATTTTCTTTATTTTTTTTACGTTTTCGTAAAAGTATATAGTTATCGATTAAGTGTGAACAGGTAGAAGAAAACAACATGGACATGTACACTCGTTGTGTTTACTCATTCAGTCATCACCCTTTCATTTTCACACTCAAACTATATTACTATATATTATCGTTAGGAAGCTTATCACGAACAACAGAATGGAACCGATACCAGAAATGAAGACCGACCACGGATACGTCGCCGCCTGTAGCTTAAAATCCGGAACGCCGATATTGCCTTTGATCTTCACTGCTACCAGTTACACCACAATTAGGAAAAGCGTTCATGAAAACATTAAATCAACAAATAGACGATATTTAAAAGGTTCCCAATGGAATATGATTTTTTTTTCAAAATTTATACAATATTTCACAATTTATGTATATCCGGGTTATATAATTAAATCAGACAGGAAGAAAAAAAGACTGGAAATACCGAAATCTTCACCGGGTTACTCTTCTTCCGCTATGTTAAAATGGATTCGTTTAATTTTAAGCCGCTGTCCATTGGATATAATTTAATACATCGTAATTTAAGTAATAGTTCTTATGAACGTTCTTGGTGTTTATTCGTCCGAATTCTGTTTCTTACTCACGAAATGCATTGTTCAAAACCACTTGGTCCGAACGGAATATACTAAAACGTACATGCTTGTTCACTCCGAGTCATCACCAGTTATCGCATACCGCAAATAGACGATAACAAGTTACCAACATGTCAATAATTCAAAGATGTCAATGCGTAGGTTTTGTATTTTGTTCGGTTACATGCCCATTTGAAACACTTTCTGCAATGTTTTTTAATTAACTTATTTCTGGACTGCTTTTTTAAAATCTGGGTGCGATCGTCAAAAAATAGTTAATAAAATGTTTGTGGCGGGCCATAAAAAATCGTCGCAGCGCTGCCTGAGAAACAAATTATTATTTTTTTAGTCTAAAAAAACTCGTCTTTATTCAACACTAAACTAGCATTCTCTATAATTGTATTTATTATAGGTGGCATATCTAACATTAAGATATCAATTTGAGAAGACAGTATTACTTCCAATACAATTTTATATCACACGTGGAAATATGTGACATTATGAATTTATCAACATAATAAACATTCTTAACACACGGACATAAAATACCTGGATAGTCTACGGATGAATCACGTTGAATCCACCAGAAATCTCCATCGTAGCTCCTTTGTTTAGGGAATACCGTAATTTGTTGTTTTGTCACCGTATTTTGTCAAATACTGAATACGGTTTGCTTGATTAGAATGTTTGTGTTTCATAGATTAAACTCAACTCTTAAACCTGATTTACTTTTAGTGAACAAATCTGTGTATATATTTATGTTTGGTCAGACAACGTATTGTTACTTTGAACGATAACATTTAAATATCTTGGAAATATTTTGTATAAGCGTCTTTGAAAATGACCGCCACGTACAAGATCACGCGAGAACTATTTGTGTGTATAAACTATATCTCGGCGTTTGATGAATATTAACATTACTGTTTTCATAATTTAGGAATAAGCCTTTTAATCTATTTAGATACTTCGCCGAGATACAGCCTTGTAATTTATTGTGTATAAGGAATATTTACTTTAATGTAAACAGTTGTAATTTCTTGTATTCATACGCCACACATGTATTTTATTCGGCGTTTGTTTTTTGATAAATTTAAACTCAGCTGTTTATTTGTAAATACTGCTTTTCACAAAAGCTGTTATATTAACATAAGAGCCGTACATATTATGTTGTTTATAAATTGAATTTCTATATAAGGAATGGACCTGGGCACATTTGAATGTCCTAAGCCGAGGATCTCATTGGTTGATTCCGTCACGTGGTCGGAACCTATATATACGAGCTCAGAACTCAGTCTCGACATCTTCTTTCTGGAGTTAACACGTCCGATAGATAACTTGTTGCTTGCAACAACTATGGTATATTACAAAATAGTTACTGATTTAATAGTTACTGTACGCTAACATCATGGCTAATAGAATGTTCAGGCAAATGAGAGCTCCAACATTTATGATTTTATATTAAAAACTATACCCTACTATTTATTATGTAACATTATAATTAACTACATGTACAGTTAGGAGATCCCCGTGCATAGGCTCGGTCCTTCCTCGATTAAGTTGCTGTTCTGCTCAGACGTTCATATTTGTGGGCCGCCAACGGCTCAATGCTTATTTGTAACATGGATGGCGAATTAAATAATTACTACAGTTATTAAATTGTTGAAACTTTTATTGGCTTCGTTTTCGTTTAATCCGATGGACTCAACCTCAGGCATATATATAAACAGTTTCAGACCTTGATTTTTTAACGTGTGCATATATATTTAGGAAAGTTACAAGACCGCAACGTTTAGCAGGAAATAGAGTCATAGAAACATAAACGAGATTGGTTTAGTTTCTATTCCAGCTTAAAGTAATGCTAAAGAAATGCCGTCACACTTGGTACAACATCAACTACAATAGTATAATCATGGGCATTGACTGACCAACAAATGTGGTGTCATGTATTTTCCAGCACGTAGCCATTAGCTCATAGTTCTTCTGCAAACAGCGGGATGTAGAACTCTGTCAAACGTTCTGCTAAGGTCGAACGCAAGATTTACATTTTGTCAATGCAGTTTGTTTGATTTTTCGTTCATCTTAATGAACAGAACAGAATATTTATTTAACTTAAGCATTACAAGCTTATCGTTATACAAACAGACCAAGGAAACATACATGGCATGTGACATGTAAATAATACATTTAAATAGTATCAATTATAAATATCTATCTAATTTCAAACAGTCATAAAAGTGAGGTTGTTTAAAGGTAAACAACATTCAGGTTGTTACCTGCAATCTAAATTTACATCAGTACTGGAAGCTTGAGAGGAATGTAGATAAACTTCACTAATGAAGTAACATTTTAAGTCGGAAGTCATTCGATAAGAACAGTGCAATGTATATTTAGTCTATAGGGAATAAAAAAATACACGTGTTGCTATTTCAATAAAAATAAACAAACAGACACAATACGGCTATGTTAAGGAAACTTAAGTAAACAGTGTTGTTACCGTAAATATTTAACAGACATATCACATGTGATCAGTCAAATTAGAATGAACAAACAAATGTCTAAATTTATTTGATATATTAATGTTCCTCTTAGTTGAAAAGCTTTATGACAATATGTTGCCAGCCTTTTTATGATAGTTTTATTTTCACATTGCATTAAAGCAATATATGTTACCAAACTTGTGCGAGTATATAAATATTTTGGGATACATTGTTTTCGAATGTGGGTGTATATAGGGCACTTGAGAACAAAATATAATTCATCTTCAATACCATTCTGGTCGCAAAGTGTACATTTCCGTTCATTTCTTGGTACATAATTGGGCCAACCGATTTCTATGTTTAATTTGTGAAATAACCAATGTAATTTGGCCATGACATTTCTGTACTTTGAATTTTCCAACAGACTTATATATGCTGATTGTTCAAATTTAAATTTTATTTCTCTGTATACATCTAGAGACGTTGATTGGTCTAGATCTGACCGCCAATTGCTAATATAGATATCTCGGAGTCGATTTCTAAACATGGGAATGAATGCTTCTATCTTAACAAAACCGGGATAGAGCCATAAATCATTTAGACCGGATGTCTGTAATATATTACGTACCTGTGAGGCCTAATTTGTGCCAGAATTCTTTACATCTATATTATTTAACTGTTCATTTAATATGGTATATAAGATACAATTATCTTGCTTTACAGTGTGGAACTTTAAAAAATATTTAATCATTCTAACACATCTTTCAATAAACAATGGATATCTACCAAATTCGCTGTACTATGCTAGGGTATTGGTAGACTGTTTTACATTTAATACCCATTTACAGAACTTCTTATGGCCTCTTTCTTAAACTTCTGACTGTACATAACCCCAAACTTCTGAGCAGTAATTTAAAACTGATAGTACGTATGCATCAAAAAGATTAAACATAATATTTATTGGCACATTGTTATTTCTAATTAAGGACATCAATGGATGTAAAGATCGCAATCCATTTCCCGTGAGTGTTTTCGTAGCTTGCGCGAAGGGGCCGCCACTGGAAAACACCACCCCTAAATAATTGAACGAGTTAACAACTTGAACTTCTTGATTATTATATAACCATTTGTCGTTAAAATCCAACCTTCCCCCTTTTCGGAAGACCATGATTTTAGTTTTCTCAATATTAACCGTGAGGTTCCATTGACGACACTATGCAAATGGTCTATCAAGGGAATTTTGTAGACCATCTTTCGATTCCGATGTAAGAACTGCGTCGTCGGCAAACAATAGTACAAATATAGCGATTTGATCAATATTAATGCCAGCATCGATATTTTCTTGTAAATGCATCTCAATGTCATTTAGGTAGAGGAAAAAGCAGATCGGAGAGGTTATCTCCCCCTGAAACAATCCAATGTTGATGTTAAAAAAATCAGACAATGTTCCCAAATGACACACAGCTTTACCTCACTATACATTGACTGTATAACGGACCATAATTTGCTGTCAATTCCTAATTTAATATTCTTGAACCACAGCCGGTTCCTATCTATGAAGTCATAGGCCTTCCTGTAATCCTCAAAACAACAATACAATTTTGTCGTATAAGTTATTTGTCTTTGTATCAACGAATGTAAAATAAATACTGGGTCGAGAGTGCGATATTTGTTTTTGAATTCAAATTGCGCGTCCGTTAGAACAGAATTTTCATCTGCCCATGACTTTAATCTCTCGTTCAATATAATGGTAAAGAATTTAGAACAGAACAGAACAGAACATTTTATTTAAGACATGTACAAGTACATCGTCTACAACACATATCAATATAATACATGCAATCAACATGACATAGCGTAGTGTTAAATAAATATATACAATTCATTCTAATCAATGCGTATTTCGAAAGTAGGAATTCGGAGGATGAACGTTAACCGTGTGTTAATTATTAACGAAAGTTAGTGCATTTCTAACATTCATAGCTTCCTTAATAAACTTACACAGATTAAAAACATCTGATTTATTAGTTGAATTTAAAAGCTGGGTAAATTTATAGACAGAAGGTTTTACATAGAAATATCTTCTAATATATTTTTTTCTGATGTCAGTATAATAATTGCAAATAATGGCAAAACGGTATTCGTCCTCTATATCTGTAGAATTACAAAGTGTACAATATCTTTCCTCTCGTGGAATTCGATTATATCTTCCTGTTTGTATTCAGAGAGGAAGTCCATTTAATCTTAATCTACTCATGTATAAGCAATAACGTTTCGATAAAATATCTAAATATGGCTCGTAATAATGTGTTGATTTACACAATTTATACTGACACAACATTGAGCTGTTGTCAATTTTTGACATCGTTTCTTGTTTAAAGGTGTCTATAATACGGGTTTTTAACTCATTCAAAAATAAATCCTGATTGATACTGCTAACATTATCAAATACATATGCAAATCCATAATCAGCTAACAACTTTCTTATATTTGCTGCCCAATTTAAATGTCCGTTATAACTATCAATAACAGATTGGGAATAAATAGTTTTAACAATAATATTGTTTGAGCTAGCAATTTTCAGCCAGTATTTAATCTTTCGAATATATCTACTAATAAACAATGGGTAACGTCCCAACTCACTATATATAATTGCATTACAAGTATTTATTTTAACCTTTAACAATCGCTTGCAAAACTTAAGGTGGACTCTTTCAAGTTCCTTTGACTTAGTATAACCCCATACTTCACAGGAATAATTCAATATAGGACTCACAAAAGCATCAAATAACTGACACATTGTCTTAGGACTTAAGTCAAACTCCTTACATTTGCATAAAAGAATGTTCATTGCTTTCAAAGCTTCACCAACTAGGTGTTCCTGATTTAAAATAAAATTTCCAGTGTAATTAAAAATTGTTCCTAAATAGTTAAAATCATTTACAACTTCTATTTTTTTTCCATCGTATGACCAGTTTTCAATATTTAATAATCCACCCCTTTTACGAAAAACCATAATTTCAGTCTTTGAAGTATTTACCTTGAGTCCCCAGGTATCACAAAATGACTTTAAACTATTTAAATGTTGTTGTACCTCACATGGGGTTTTACCTAAAATGGCCATATCATCTGCAAAAAGTAGAAGTATCAAAACAATATCATCTAAAACTAGGCCACAGTCAGTATCTTTTTGTAAAAACAACTCTAAATCTTCGACAAAAATAGAAAACAATAGGGGTGACATTACTTCACCTTGACGCAAGCCCACTGCATATTCAAAGTACTCAGAATAATTCGAACACAGTTTAACACGAGATTTAACATGCTGATACATATCTCTTACAATTCTTAAAAGTTTTCCACGTACACCACAATTGTATAATTTCAATCACAAACCATTTCTATAAATAGAATCAAAACATTTCATCATGTCAACGAAAATAACATATAACCTTTTGTTTTCACTAATATATTTTTGCACAATTGACATAAGTACAAATATTGCATCAACAGTGGATCTACCTTTACAGAATCCGAATTGCGCATCCGAAATAGTGTTGTGCTCATTACAAAACTGCTCAATTCGCTTGTTTATAACTGTAGTAAAAAGCTTCGCTAAACAACTAACCAATGTAATTCCTCTATAATTATTCACATCGTTTTTATCACCCTTTTTATGCAATGGGATAATTGTACCTTCAGTCCAGTTATCTGGAAAATAACCAGAATTTAGTGTAGAATTAAAGAGATCACACAAATGTGATGATAAAATATCAATACTTTCAATTAAGTATTTATTTAAAATACAGTCACTGCCAAAAGCTTGTTCCGTTTCAAAGATTTCACAGCGGTAACGATTTCATTAACGGTAAAAGGTTGATCTAGTTCAGGAAAATATTCATTAGGATAATTAAAATCATTGTTTTCACAAAAAGTCTCCGCCTGAACATTTTCACAATCAAAAATGTTGTTACTTAAATTTGAAAAATATTCTTTGAACATTTATGCAAGCTGACGTAAAAAACAATCAATTTGAATGTTCATAATTAACACAAGTGTCTTCAAATTGATAAACCATCAGCATTAAAGCACTTCTATTTATAGAATTTAACTTTTCGTAATTCATATTTTTATAACTTTCAAAAATAGGAATTATTTTTGCAATAAATCACCATAATTTTGAACTCATTTAATGATAAATTATTTCCCACATTACTCGTTCGTTTGCTGAAATATTTCCAGAACTCTTTTGGTTTACTCTTTTTTAAGTTTTGAATTTCAACAATCTTTCGCTTGTAAAATATTGACTTCTTTTTACGTATGAAATTTTTATAATTCCTTTTACTCTCACATAGCTGTATTCTATTGGCGTCAGACTGACAAACATTAAAACGACGCAGATCTGCTAAACAATTTAGAGAAACAGCTTGTTATCGTAATTCCCTTATAATTATTTGGGTCGGATTTATCACCTTTTTTATGAATAGGGATAATAATGACTGAGGCCCATGTACGGTGAAATGACTTTGAGTTTAATATATGATTGACAAATGTGTTTAACGGACGGATTATTTGTGGCGCACATACCTTAAAATATTCATATAACACATTGTCAATGGAAGGGGATTTATTTACACCTAGCCTTTTAACTGCTTTTAAAATCAGTCTGGAATAGGTATATCTAGTGACTCGAACGTCGCTCTAAATTCTTGCCTATCATCAAATTGAGTGATAAAGTCCGAATATTCATCGTTAATTTGCGTGTCACTACCAGACATGAGGTTACTAAAATAATTTTTAAATTCTTCATTTGAAATATCATCACCAGCAGTGTATATTTTTCGCGGTTTAAATATTTTCCAAAATTCTTTCGGTGACTTCCGCCTTAGATCATTCATCTTGCGACAGCCCGAATGATTAAAGGAATTGTTTTTTTTTCGACATTGATATTTATAGTCTATTTTCGCATTATATAATATCACTTTGTCTGCGTCCGATAGTATGTTGTTAAATTGTCTAACGGCCTGTTTATATGCGGTATATTTACGTTTACATTCGTTCGTCATCAAACCAATCTTTTGAGTTGTTCTCCTCATGAAAACGTACATTTCGTTTTACAGAGCTTTTTTCAAAATATCTATTTCCGTAAGCACATAAAAAAGATCGTAAATATCGACGTGTGACTACTTACATCTCCATTCCCGTTGATTTCAACATTTAAATCATTTATTAGAGTATCTAAATTATTTGTTATGCCGCTCACAAACAAGTCTTCATGTTTTGAATCGAATTTATAATACCGCGATTTACAATTTCCAGTGGCGTTCCGGCACACAGTATTTATTTTAAACGAAAAGGAGAGTGGCGCGTGATTGGAAAAAGTAGTAAAATTCCCAACAGTGAAATTGGCAAGCAGATCAAAATTAGTACGATGTGTCAAGAAATAATCTACCACAGTAGTACCGTTATGAGTCATGCAAGTGAAGTTACCCCCGTCGCCTGACCATCGACCGTTAGCTATCAGCTGATTTGTCGCTTTGCACAAATCGAGTAAACGCTCACCGAAATTATTTGAGGTGTGATCTCGTGATTTCCGAGGGGTGGGTGTATCAATGACAATTAATTCATCTTCACCTATATTGCGATCAAACTGGATATAATCTGGCTTAATACCAGTTCTACAATTTAGGTCGCCAGACACAAATATTTTCCGAAGGTCCTCAAACAATAACATATCTTGCTCTAGTTGAGTGAAAATATCAAATTATACATGCTATGGACCGGTGATGATTCGGGAGCTATATATGTAAAACAAACATATACATTATCCTTTATATTGAAACCATTCTTATGAAGTTTAATCCAAATAATACAATCTACTGAGTTTTGAGCTAGGGTTACTCCTTTTTTTTTTTCCTGTTTAACAGTATTATTCATTTCATAATATACACAATACAAAATAAATCAAAACATAATTATGCAAGTTCTACTAGTTTCTTTGCAATAATCTACTAAACTATACTCTATATTGATTTCAGAATTACATAATACACATAATATTGTGCAAGCAAAATTTTAATATATATGCACGATGGTACATTTAAAACTGGGTATACAATTTGTACACAATAGACCATGTGTACAAAACGTAACTATACTAGCACTGAACTATGGAATAACTATTTTAAACATGCTAATTACAGAGAAGTCTTATAACTGTCCAATAGAAATCTTTTTTGGGTGCATTTAGTGTGCTTGTATAAATCTTTAACGCTAATTTTAGACTAGTGTTCAGACCTGAAAAGCTTGGGATAATTTCTTTCCGTTTACATGTAATATGTACTTTTTAATTTCCATGAAAAGAATAAAACAATTGTCGTTTTCTTTTGTGTCGCCAAGCAATAACAATTTGCAATTAATTTCAATGTTTATATTTGCATTTTTTAAACTATGCCAAACATCCTTAATCAAGGTTTGCACTGTGTTACATTCCCAGAATAAGTGGGTAATTGATTCTTCCGACAATTTGCAAAAAGTGTTTGCGCTACTACCCGACTTGCACATTTTAAAAAGAAGTGAATTTGTCCCCAATATTCTGTGGACAATCCTTGTTTGCAACCATTGAATATATGTATCACTTGCTTTTTTCAAACACTTGCCCATGGACAATGTTCCATTGTATGGTATCATTTACAAACAACTCATTCCATTTAATATGACTTGTTGGGATTTCTGAGTTAAATTTAAGCCTATTGTATAGTATCTTATTGCATGAATTAACAATTATCGGTATAAGATAGGTTGACAGAACTGTACATTTGTACTTTGTAATGTACTAATGGTATATTTTGCAATGAGGCAATGTACGCTGAAAGAACTTTTTTTAAGCCTTCATAGTGTAAAAAATTTACTGATCTATTTATTTTGTTTTGAGCTCTTGCAATGACAAGATTTGTCCGTTATCCTTAGTGACATCTTCAACATACTGAATGCCATTGTCGTACCAATATTTCCAGAAAATGTATTTGTTGTTGATCAACAAACAACTGTTATAAAACAGAGGCAAATTTAACAGCTTCTCAATAGAATCGATACAAATACATTTAACATATTCAGAATGTATGGTTAAAACATTAATCCAAAAAGTGTTTGTTATTCCTTTCATAGAAAATATTGCATATAAACTACCTGTATTACATAGCTTATTAAAATCTAATAACTTCCTTGTCATCGCCGTGAATTTGCTCTGTCCTTGAATAACCTTTCTAACCCAAGATAATTTCAAGCTACTTATATAAGGGTTACTCCTTTTCTTATACTATCTTTACTGTAAACAATGAGACCGCCACTTGATCGTTTTGCGCGGCGAATTTGATATTTTCGATAAGAGTGAGTGGGGTCTGAGTATCTCTTAACATCAATGGCAGCGTTAATATTAGTCCATGTTTCGCTTAGACATATAATGTCATATTCACAATTAATATTTATAAAATCGCTTGAGAGTTTTTTCTCTGCAGTAAGTCAAAATATCATTGGTCAACCATGTGAACTATCAACCATTGAATTTTATTAAATGTTATCCATATGTTTTTATGAGTGTAATTCGTGTTATTTTATTATATGTAAAACTTGTAAGTTTATATATTAAAACAGCTAAATTTTATTTAATTACTTAATGACCATTGTATGAGTAAAGTTCTGTAAGGATTACGTATTAACTGTTTCGTATAGAAAGCTTATGAGATGATTTCATATTCATTAAGATGTTTTATTAAACTACGTGGTATACATGTCATAAAATCCAGTGGCTGACATTTCATAATAACATGGTTTACCTTTCTTGAAAGCATATGGTTTAAAATTTTATAAAGTCCAAATGGTTGAAATGTCATACTAGCAATCACATGGCTGACATTTTCTTAAAATCATATGGTTTACATTGCCGTAACCTGTCGGTTGTTGTATCGTTGCGACGATCGATCAGATTTTTTCGCAACATGTGCATATATGTATTCTCGACCAGATGTTTGAGCGCGTCCTCCATACTCGTTATTGCCATTTCCGCCTTGTCGATCAGGATTTTCATCGTATGGACGACTACGATATGCACGTGCACTACCGCTTTGCTCATTATCAATGAAACCTTCATTGTGTTGCACCCCAGAAGGCCCCTGTTCCTCAATCATTTTGATATCTTTGTCATTATTGCCATTTCCGCTTTGTCGATTGTGATATCCATCGTACGTACCACTTGAAAAGGCACGTACACCACCGCGTGACTCATGATCATTGAAACCTTGACTGTGTTGCGCCGTAGGTCCTGGTCCCTCGGTGTCTTCATTTTGACCTTGCTGATATTTTCTGTTCAGTTCCTTCCATTTGCAAACCTCTGCCAGTGCTAGGCAGCCGCCCACGAGCACCAGAATGGAACCGATACCGGAAGTGAGGACCGACCACGGAAAAGTCGCCACCTCCATCTTATAATCCGGAACGCCGAAGAAGCTGGCGAGGCCTACTGACACTATTACCACCATAGTTAGGAAAGCAGCTCCTGAATACATAGAAGTACACTTGGACGTTGACGTTGACAATGATAATAAGCAAATATCGAAACAGTTGGCAATACTAATAATTAAAATATTAAGAGCGTTGAGAATGATAATGAGCAAGTATTGAGAATGTTTACAATGATTGTGAGTAAATATTGAGAACTTTGAAAACGTTATTAAGTAAGTATTGACAATGTTGAAAACGATAAAATACAAGTATTGTGAACGTTTGCAAATATAGTAAGTAAATATTGAGAACGTTGACTAGGTTTAAGTTAAAGTTAGTTTCGAGAAAGTTTAACACTATTGGATATAAACAGCAATATAATAAGTTGATTCGAAATTTGAAGTTTGTTATAAACAGAAATTGATATTACATGATTGTATCGCTTACAAAATACAAACTGTTTGTCGAAAGTATTAATGTGAATACCCGGTGACTTAATGTGAAATACGATATGATAGGCGACAAACGATATGGGTCTTTGGGTAATATGTAACGTTACGTTGCATTAAGCTTAATTCCGGGTGTCAAATTGTTACTACATGTGGTAGGATACTGTGTGTTACGTTAATCAAGCTTAAAAAATATAACGGTAAACAAAAACAACACCAGTGAGACGTTTTCCTTACTTTTTCAAGAGATTTTGGAAACCAGGAGTCAAATGACCCAGGTTTTGAAAATATGAGGCGTCAAAATGAAAAATTAAATTGTCAAAATACTGAAGTCATAGCAATTTTGTTGCTGAATACATGTTAAATGGTTTGTAAATGGTGATTTATGTTCATAAAGGTTAATAACTTTGCGAAAACACAATAAGTATTATATAAATATTATTTTCTAGTGCTTTTGAAGTTGGCAAATGAAAAACAAGTGCAACAAAAGGATGCAAGGCAGACTATTTGCTTGAGTCAAAATGAAAACATTGCATGTTGCTTTCATCAAAACGCAGGATTCTGCATCTATGGAAATCCCTGCTTTTACCTCCAGCGAGAAGAAAACCAGACATAACGGCGACGCTCTTTCGGGAGCCGTAACCTCCGCATCTCCAGACCTCTACCATTATTGCGGCCACGAATATCAGACCGAGGCCGATTGACATCACTATCTGTATGGCCAACCACCATCTATAGCCACCTTAATTGAAGTAGGAAAATATATACACTTCCTTATTTTAAAAGGAATAGTTGCAACCTATTGAAAAAAGAAATCCTCACAAAATAATATGCTTGTCATATGAAAAAAACAGCACATAGACCACTATAGATAACTTGTGATGTAGGGGTGAAGTATTATATATATTTTTTTATATGCTGCAAAAATGAATGAACTTAACTTTTTTTATTTGTGATATGCACATTCTAGTAGAAGTATTCACTGTCAGAAATGTATAATGAATCATTCAAATATATATATTAAACTTTTCATTTTGTCATGTTTATTAAAAGGAACAAAGAGGAAATTTCTGAGTTGAGAATGGGGTCAAAGAGTTCAAAATAGTTAGTTTCAAAGGCCACTGTTTGTAATTCCTTACCTAACCCAGTAGATAATGTAACCGAAAACTCCTTCGCATTACAGCCAGTTAACTGGCTGAAATTGAATGAGTTACTGGCCCTCATCGGTATGCCCTCCATTCTACAGCAATTTGGGTTGTCCATGTCGCAAACCATGGCGTACCAAATGTTAACGTACACGGATACCCAGTATGTCTGATTGCTTGGACACGTCTGATAGTCGAATGTAACCCAATATGGCATCACATAGCCAACAAGGACCAGAAATCCACCGGAAAGAGTAAACAGAAGTGCTCCATTAGCGTAGCATGACCAAGTATACATTTTTGCTCCTTTGTCTTCACTTTGATTATTTTCTGCCATTGTTACAAAATGCACAAAAATATGTATTTCAACTGTAGTGAAGTGTAGAGTATCGTCCTTCAGTTAGTTCTTTTTCGTAATTGCTTTCTGTTACTTCCAACCATGTGTGCAACTAGTATTTATGCTTGAAGAACACTATATTGGTTGATCATTTTCGATCTCGAATATCAAACAACGTAACTACGATGTGATAACCGTCACAATTAGCAGTTGCACTAGACAATGTCACGAACACCGACATCTTAGGCACTGCACATCATTAAGTAACATTGTCCACAGGTAAATCCATCACATTAATGTAAAATTACATTCGACAACCGTTCAATAAATGCTTAACATCAAAATGTAAACTACCTGAAGAATGACACTACTTCCGCTTTCGATTTACACGCATGTTCTATCTCCGAGGTTGTGCGTTTCAAGGTGCAATTCGGATTTCACCGATATCTGCTTAAACATTTCTCAACAGCGTTTTAAAGAAAACTCTTCACTGATCATCACTGATAATTTACATCAAGTGTACCTGCTATCAATAAGGTTTAAACTACAGTTGACACACATAAACACAAATCAATCCATTTGCTGGAAAGGCGATTTATTGGAACGCTATTGATTGAACATATATTATAGATATTTATTATATATTAAAGCGTTGAAGGGACTGCAGTTGTTCGCTGCTGCGTAACATTGGGCACAACTCACTAAATTAAAAGTCAATAGCAAGTTTATATTGAACATAATTATTGAGATCGTTTCTAAATGTAAATCTGTCTACAGTTTTGAATATTAGAAAGCAAGAATATATCTCAATGACTGTTACAACATTCGTTTGTACAAGTAGTTATTGAAAATGTTAGTGCAGTGTTCAATATCATAGCGTCCGATGGATCTTATCGACTCGTCCCAATTAATTAGTACAATAGGCACGTATACCCCGTAATGGTGTATTTTGTAGATTATTTTGCAAATATATTGAAAATACAATAATATTAAAATTGTATATTACAACCAGTAAAATGAATCAAATTGCATGAAGTCACCTAAACCATATAATAACTTAAAATGAAAACCCCGACGCGTTATTGTGGACAATCTGGGGAATTAGAGCGGTATGCCATATGATATGCCCCTTAAATACAGTGGCTATACATTTATAAACGATTTATTAGTAAAATATGATAGTTGCGCTAATAGCTTGTTCAGTGGTATTATGTGAAGAAAATAAAAATCACTGAATTTAAATACTGGTTAAGAAGCCAGAACCAACAAACACGACGTGTTATAAATGATAATAGGTTCTTTCCAAAAAGTCAAACATAGAGCGAAAATATGTGTAAAATTTCGTTTTCTAGTTAAGTCTTACATTCCGTGTTTTACTATAATATTTGTATCAACATTATAGAGATAACTTGAACAGAGATTTTTGCCTGGCGATTTATAATCTTCAAAATGCGACGTTAAAACATATATTGCGACGTTAAAATGGATATTGCCACGTAATAAAAATCAGATTTTAAAATAGTCATCGCCATTGTGTAGTTAGGTTAGTGTTTGTCTCTCTATAATGCCGATTTGAATTGTATCTGTTGTCAAATGTGCAGCTGATGAATTGAGGTCCATTGTAAAATTGTACGGCACTATTTAAAACGTTAACAGGTGCGAAAACTAGACAGCCGCTCACCGCAGCTAACAATTCAATGTACGAAATATATATAATTATAAAGACTGTCAAAAAAGTTTCAATCAAAAATGATAATTATTGTAGGGCAAAAAAAAACTGATGAGCCAAATTCTTTGTCCGGTGTACAATATCATGGTCTTTCTTTGGGCTACAAACATAATTATCTTACTTTTAATGATATTCCGACATTCTGTCATTACATTTTCATAACACATTCTCCGAAGGTATCTACCGGGTATATAGTGAAAAATGATGGTTATCAGTTTTATTATCGGGCAATCTCCATGGAAGACAGTAGATTAATTTGCCGAACAGTAATGCCGTTGAGATTTAAAAATAGCATAATTTGTAAAACTGTTCAATAATTTTCACAATATACTATTGTATAAAACTGTATTAAGTTATAATACTTTATACAAACAAATACTCTGCATATTTATCACCAGAGAGCATAAAAATACCATAACATATAGTAATACTAATATTTAGAATTTCTTACATTTCACTTAATAGCACACTGTTCTTATATCAAGAAATAAAATAACAAGGTATATGTTACGCATGCGCAAATAAATTTAGTTTAAACGGTAGTAATTCTGCAATTTAATTTGATTAGTCGACAGGAGCTACCTCCCTTACACAATTATAGGCCTTCACTGTAAAACAGGCAAGCAAATAAGTATTTAATCATATTGTCTCCTTTTACTTGCGAAATTGATGTTATGAGCGACATGACAATAAAAATATATATTGTGGAAAAGTGTAATTGTTGAGCGTATGAAAGCGTAACATTTATTACCGATCCAATATCAGATAATGGTCAAATTACAGTTAGTTCTTTAATAGTATAAGGGAGGTAGCTCCTGTTAACTGATAAAATGTAAATGCATAATTACTCCCCTTTAAACTGTGCATATAGGTCAAATTACACCAAAACGAAAGTCACATCCTCAGGGTTACATAATAAAATGTAATTGCAGAATTACTCCCCTTTAAAGTGTGTATATAGGTCAAATAACACCAAAATGGAAATCACATCCTCAGGGTGACAGTTAGATAATAGACTCATAGGGTTCAGTGTATAATGCATATGATTTTTAAAATACAGAACTGTAAATGATATGTTTTGGTATCAATTTAAAGTTATATGTGTAAGATATAAGAAAAAAAGACAGTTTTAGGCACTACTTTATCTTAAATGGTTCCCAGCTCCATAAATTTTGGCCCATGTATTCATGCACAAATGGCAGCCCACATGCCTGTCAAAACCGGTGTGTTTATTCTAAGGTAAATATTTTCAGTTCCAACGTATAGAAATTTTTGACATGCTGTTTTTTTTTCAAAAGGTTATGGCCTTATATTTCCAACAATGTATGGTGATATATTGGGAAGTCGCTTGGTCATGGTGAAAATTGAGATCAAACATTGAATATATTATATGTAACAAAGAAGGAATTTATTTGTGCATGCGTAACCTAATGCAGTATCGATCATCAGATACAATCGATAGCAGCCGAAAATCTTTCCAATTAGTACTTCCAATTAAAATTTCCAATTAGTACTGAACACATTACTGTCTATCGGGTAGTACTATAGATTTTATCAGCTTGACTGTCTGTCATATATTTTATACTCATATGGCTGACATTTTATAATCCCATGGTTGAATCACATTGCTTACATTTTTTCGGCGTAGCTGTCTAAAATCACTTTTGACCTAGATTTCTTGTGATAATTATGCAGCACGAAAATTGAATGCTAATATAATTGGGAAAATTTTCTAATTTTAGGGAATGCAAACTTACAAAAATCGTTTAACTTATACCAATACTTTTCGGGAATAACATTTACATAATTGGTTACATAAGCGGTTAAATAAAAGTTTAAACATATCTTCGACATACACTCTAGAAATGAACGTAATTCTGAACACTTTTACTCATTGTATGTCATGATCAGAATTTTATATTCATTCAAATAATAAAATAACTATATTGTTTAGCCTACATAATCAGCGCGCTCAATAAATAGCAATTACAAAGCGGGGACGACAGTCGGTCACAACGACCATTGTTGCCTGTTGAGCTTGCACGCACAAAATATAAAGTAATAAATTTCTGGTATTTTTCTGATAAATATGCAAAACAAATATTAGCAAAATATTGTACGCTATAACCGACTGTTGTCCCATTGAATACATTCTAGCGAGTACAACTCCATCAAGAGAATCATTCTAAAACTAGCGCGCGGAAAAGAATCGTAAACCAGAGAATTGCAATAAACGGGGAATTCATAAACTTACTGTACTGCTCATTCATTTTCGCTATTATTTCCTGACAATGTTAATTTGTTAAATTTGCCTGCCGAATTCATGTATCAATTATGTTTACATAAATTACTAGTATTTGGCTTATTCATGTATTACTGGAAAAAACATGGGGCGGTATATGGTCGGTTTATTCACGGTACAGATAATAATAATTATTGAGTTTATCTCAAATTAATTTTCGGGGCCGATACGTTTTCTTATAGTGTCTGAAAAATTTAGTCTCAGAGAAGTCTTCTTAGTTGAGACCGAAAAATCTGGGGTCCGAGAAGTCTCCTTAGTAGGGAACGAAAAATATGGGGTCCGTGAAGTCTTCTTGTATTATATTTAGGGCACAAAATTACACCTGAATATTAATTTCTACACCGATTGTCCTTTTTAAAGACATTTCTTGTTTGTATATTTACGGTATTGTCAACATTTCTGTCAAGTTTTTGTCGGATAAAAGTTGTTCCAAAAGTGTCGTTTTCGGAGATTAACGAAATTCGGGTGATCCTTGTAAACCCTTTTCTTATGTTTCTGACATCTTTTACAATAATGGTCATGCACACTATGCTACATGAACACGATATTTCTTTTTTCTGATGACGTATATAGAAAATATTTATGTCTTCGCCAATAACCTGAATACGCATCAATGCGTTGACATTGTCATTTAAGTAAGTGATTTTCCTTTTTCAGATGTTCTTACTCTGACTCAAGTTAGACGGTTGTAGTATGTCACCACTGACACTAGTCAACTCTTTTAACTGCTTGTTCAACCGTTGTTCACAGGTAATTAGCGGTTTCTTTCGGTTTCAAAACAGCTTTGTAAAGCTTAAAGCGACGTAGTCAACAAAACGGGCATCAACCGTGGCTCAATGGTGTAATGCTTTTAAAGTTTAAACACTATTCAGTATCTGAAGAGATGAATAATGCCATTAATAACATATCGATGACTCAGCGCAAATCTATGCTACATATTTAACTATCTATTATTTAACTTCCCAGATTCTTGTTTGAGTGAAGGAATCTGCCAACAGTGCATTGGAAACGCTGCCACCATTCCGCAGACATCTCGTCTGTGTGAAAGATCCGTTCAGCACGTCATACAAATAGTCTGCGGCCATTCCACAACTGCAGTGCAGATAAGCTTGTTCGATGCTTTACATTTAAAAACTTGGTGCAAAAGGAATGACAGACTCATAGGTTTTTTAAATTAGTTTATTTTCCATACAGGTAGTATAAAAGACAAATTGCACATGTGTCACAGAGTTATTAATATAAATTAGATTTTTGATTATTTGTATGTTTCATATAGTGAAAAGATTCTGTAAGTCTGAACATAATTAATAACATTTGCTTAGATTGTTGATATGTCTTTGTCGACTGTATAGGTGAGTTCTGACCACATATTTAACTTGAAAATAATTACATAGATTTAGTCAATGTCTGGGAAACCCGTTAATATCTTACTTCACACAAGTTATATCACTATTCCGACAAGACAAGACAAGACAAGACAAGACAGGAGTTTTATTCAAATTAGTACAAAGTACATGATCTAGAAAAAAACGAACACATATACATTCTATACGCGGTCAATGCATTCGGAATTTGTTCTAAAAATTGTGAAATATATGCGAATTCAAAACGAAACGAATTAATTGCAGTACAACATAACATAAGTTGCAAACGTATGGAGAGTGATGTACATGTATATTATACATGAATAGATTGTCTAATTTCTAAGGCATATTGAATATATTTGGCAACACTTTTAACAACATCAGAGTTAACTGATCCCATTAATGAATTGAACCTATACACAGATGGTCTAACGTAAAATCGTTAATCAAGAAATCGTCGCCTTACTGTTGAGTAACATGGACAAATGCATATAAAATGGTACACATCTTCTAAATCACGCCTTCCACAGTAGAGACAGTGCCTTTCATTTCTTGGTATATTATTTGAGCCATAGAGGCCTGTATGAATTCTTAACGAATTCAGAAAGAATGCTTATCAGCTTTAATTATAAGAAACAACTGCAGTTAAAGATCTAAATGTACTAAGGTTCTAGGTGCTAATTAATTCCAGTCTAAGGAGAGCAAGGGATCATTGTAGTGTGTGATTGGTGGATGCAAGATAGATGTGATGTGATTGGTCAGTGGTGTGTGTGGGTGTGGCTTATTGGTAATAGGGAAGAAAGAGTTTAGTTTGGTAGCGAGGTCAGTTCGGAAATAGGGATCAGTTTGGGGGGAAGTTTTGGGACAGTGATTAGTTGGAGAAGACAGTTTTGGGAAAAGTAATCGTGTTGGTAGTTACGACATGGCAGGAAGTGAAATTAACTTATATAATAAAAGGAACAAGAAGAGAAGCGAGTTGTGTTGAATTTATATTGTTAAGTTATCGTATCAAAAAAATGAACACATATTCTCCGCCCCGCCCGGTCACACATGTACTGTCCGTTAGAAGTTTAAAATGTATGTTTTAGAAAAGCAAATGATATAATTTTCACTTGTTTATTGTAATAATTTCAAATATTATTTGTCTAGTTTTTAAGTGCAAAATATACATTACTTAGAGATGAAAATTATAAATTGCAATATACTAGGGACACGAAGGTGTTACTGTTATAATAAGTAATTTCTTTCAGTCGTGTACTACTAATTACATGATTTATGTTGAGTTAAACGGATCCAATACAAAATAAATAACGTATCAATTAGTTAAAAATTGTTTGTGTACATGTTCTGAATTAAAAAAATTAATTAACTAACAATTTAACCAACTAATATATCATACGCATCGCACATGCAACAGCACAAATTCCATTAAGATGGACATTCAAATAATTTATTTTATATCAAATGCAAGAACTGTGCTATGTGGTTGTAAATGCTTCCATGGCAAACAAGTTTTAAATTCCTTATGTTTGTTAAGAAACAAAACAAAAGCTGTTTCAGGACAGTGTGCTCAATTATTCATTCGCTTTGATATACATAGTAATCACAAAGAGAGGTTATTTAGTTTCAGTTGACTATAAGTAGTTGTAACAGACATATGTACTTATGCACCTATCAATAAGGGAGGGGGGGGGAGCGGCTGGCATATATGGGACAATAGACAGAAAGCTTTTTCTGACAGGCGGGAATTTGACACGCCGAATGATTCCCCGGCAATATTGGCCCCCGGACCATTTGATACACTAATTAAGCATCCCACATTAAGGGGATTTAGACAAAAATGCTTGGCTCTAGGGTGGGGATTCAGATCCCTATAGTCACAGTTATTGGCCCTGGTTAGCCATCTTACAAAACGGCCCTAAGACCTGTGTGAAGTTTCAACTGAATATCTGTAGTAGTTACAGAGATACTTACTTATTGCACGCAAACCTTAAGCAGAGCATTATGCCGATTAACAGGCGAGCAGTAGAGCTGGGACTAATGTTCATATATGGAAACTTCTAATCTGGTCAATGCGTAAAAATGACAATACATTTTTACTATTAACACGTATCAACTGGTTACGAAGGTCATACAGTAATCCATTGCCACAAAGCTTTCATACTTAATAATGTTCATTAAAAGTCCGGTTTCAGTGTAACAATAACACACATAACTATATTGTTCTACTTCTGTAACTTCACAACTAATAATAACAATGAACACTTCATAATACACCAACAGACCCACTACCAGTATGTAGGGTGATACATAGGAATCCAATTTTATATGTTCTTTGGCTGGAATATTGGTTAGAACTTTTTATTCAGTCTGATGGCCATGTCATCCATGACAAAACAATCACTGCGACATGAATAGAAGAAAAATAGTGTTAAAGTAAAAAAATACTATGTTATATATTTAAAGCTACCAATTAATTAACAGTAAAACAAACATTAGTTAAAACAATGAACTAAATATAATATTTAATAAATACTAAGCATAAAGACCAGTACACAAAACAAAAAGCTAAGTAAAATTCTGAATTTAAAGTTAAAGATAAAATATTAATAGTATGTTTATGGAATATGACCCAAGATCTTGTTTACTGCTGTTGGATGTTTTTGTTTTTAAGATTTCATTGCTAAGGAGTCATGTTCTGTGCTGAAAAATGTCAATGAAAAACTTCCTACACAAACGGCATATTGCTGAACCAAAATCACGAATAATCTTTTCATATAATAGATTTTTAAGTCATTGATAAACCAGTTTTGTGTCTGATATATGTGTAAGGATGTATTAACGCATGAAAATATTCACACAAATAACTGTAGCTTTAACATCACCAAAAACTAACAAAGAGAGAAAATGATAAGTCAGAATTAATGAAATAATTAACAGGTTCAAATATTTCAGTACACACACAATCATATTGCTGTGGTTTGGGTGACTTTAAATGGTATGTACTGATATCAATTAACAAGTAATATACCCATTTACAACAAACATACCAGGGCTCTCACTCCACAATAGAGGACTGGGGCTGGGGTCGTGGCAAAAGGGAATTTTCCTGGTGTTTTTGTTTCTGAATTTTTATATTTTACATTTTTTATATTCTACTTTGTTGCAAAACATAAATTAATTGTTTTGCCACTAATAATTCATTAGATAAAGCACAAATCTGGTTTGCTGAAAAATTGCTAGGACGGTTTACAAAAATTCCTCAATCTTGGTCAATTTTTGTCAGATTTGTGTCATTTTTTTTAAATAACGCTTATATTCTACATGGTAAGGAAAAGTTCCTTACTTGAAATTTGTACCACTCGTTCCTTACTTGACATTTGAACCACCCGTGGAAATATGTGATATTGTGATTTTCTCAACATAATAAACATTCGTACCACACGGACTGAAAATACCTGGATAGTCTACGGATGAATTACGTTGAATCCACCAGAAATCTCCATCGTAGCTCCTTTGTTTAGTGAATATCGTAATTTGTTATTTTGTCACTGTGTTTTGTCCAATACTGAATTCGGTTCGCACGATTAGAATGTTTATGTTTCATAGGTAAAACTCAACTCTTAAACTTTAAGTACTTATAGGGAACATGTCTGTGTATATAATTATGTTTGTTCAGACTACGTATTGTTACTTTGAACGATAACATTTAAAACGCTTCGTTATATGTGGTCGAAGCGTCTTTGAAAATAATGCCATGTACAAGATCACGCGAGAACTATTTTTGTGTATAAACTATATCTTGTTTGATGAATGTTAACATTACTGTATTCCTAATTTAGAAATAAGCCTATTAATGTATTTAGATACTTCGCCGAGATACAGCCTAGTTATTTATTGTGTATTATGAATATTGTATTTTAATTTAAACAGTTGTTATTTCTTGTAGGGCGGAGTCTGCACTTGCTCATGTATTCATACGCCACATATGTATTTTAGTCGGCGTTTGTTTATTCGATACATTTAAACTCAGCAGTTTATTTGTAGATATTGCTTTTCACAAAAGCTGTTATATTAACCTAAGAGCTGTAGTATTATGTTGTTTATAAATTGTATCCCTATGTAAGGAATGGACCTGATCACATTTGATAGTTCTATGGCTAGGATCTCATTGGTTGATATGGTTACGTGGTAACTTAGTCGGAACCTATAAATACTGCTCTTGTAATTGGCAGATATATTTCTTCTTACGCAAGTAAAGTTTAATGCAATACATCATATTTAAAGTACCGTCCCCTATAAGCAATACCCACGGTAATTTATCAACGAACAACGTACTAGTATGGCATAGTGCTGCAAAAGGAAACACAACAAGTTTTCGATAAACGTGTGACCATTTTTGTTAAAAAACAAGAAATGTTTGTAAAACATGCATCCTGCTGAAACAAAATGGTCTACAGAGAAAACAGTGTTCATGTTACAAGCCCCTGTGACTTCAAAATTGATAGGCGTCTTCCTTTCCTCCCGAGTAACCAGAATACCAACTTGGATGATCGTAGGTCAAAGCTTATTCTACATATCATGCGGAAACAAAATGGTCTACAGAGGAAACATTTTTCATGTTACAAGCCTCTGCCTCCTTGACCTTTGACCTGTTGACCTCACAATTGAAAGGCGTCTTCCTTTCCTCGCTAGTAACCAGCATACCAACTTAAATGATCGTAGGTCAAAGCGTTCTCTAGATATCGTGCGGAAACGAATTTCATGTTACAAGCCCCTCTGGCATTGACATTTAACCTGATTACTTCAAAATCAATAGGCGTCTTCCTTTCCTCCTAAGTAACTAGCATACCAATTAAATGATCGTAGGTCAAAGCGTTCTATAGATATCGTGCCGAAACGAATTTCATGTTCGAAGCCCCTGTGACCTTGACCTTCAACATGTTGAGCTAAAAGTCACTAGGCGTCCTTATTTCCACCCAAGTAACCAGCATACCAACTTAAATGATCGTAGTTCAAAGCGTTCTCTAGATATCGTGCGGAAACAAAAAGGTTTGCGGACAGACCCACCGACCATCCGACCGACCGACCGACCGACCGACCGACGGAAAGGTGCAAAGTAAGATACCCCCAATTCTTCGAACGGAGGCATAATACATGTATATGGTTAATATCGAAGAAGAAGAGTAGTATCTGTTGAATTTGACTAAAGTACACACTGTTCATGCAGAAAGATCTGATGATTGCACAAATATTAAATTCTTCCTGAAAACTTGACATTAAAAAAAAGCGCTATCTATATATATGTCACGAAGGTTGAATTCTTCTCTAGATAACTCTGAATTTCAAAAACGCGATTTATATTTCACCAAATAAGATTGGTAATTACTTTAACCCCGCAGTACATGCTTTCAATTATCATACTTTGAATTTACATATCCCACAGAAATGTCACATGTAATACTTGTTTCTCCCACAAATTGTTGCATACCCATGTGCAGCGTCTTTTAGGATATGATCGTAATATGATTGAGCATCTCTTTATTTTATGCAGAATGATGCCACCTTAAGTACGAAATCGTTGCGATGCCTTATTTCGTATGTCGTGGTAATATACTGGAGGGAGCTAGCTAGTAATGCACATTCGAGGTACTTGTATCATATTTACTGGACATGATGTTCTTTATATTAAAAAAAGAAAACATGGCGAAACAAAAGATTGAAATATTTGTTGTTGTTATTCGCTAATGCATTCATGTGAGATACATATACTATTCTTAGAATATACTGTTTTCATTTGAAAGACTGGTATAACAAGCAGTCATCTTTCCAAGAAAAAGACTTTAAAAATATAAAATAACGGAAAAAGACGAACTTTCAGTTTCTGTGTTTTTGAAAATTAAAAAACAATGCATTTACAAAAAATGCAATAATACTGTTCCAAGAACAATAAACTAAAGTATGAAGTATGTTGTAATTATAATATAAAAACGTATGGAAGACGACCGCAACTTGAACAATATTTTACAAAATAACTTCTTACAAAAAATAAAAGATATTTAAAGGAAATATAATTACATGTAAACACCTGAAAAGATGGCTTCAGTTGTCTGTTCCAGCGTGTATTGATGTTTATGCAAACTGATCTATTATTTAAGACGCTTTTATAGATGGTTCATACACGACTGAAAAGGGATGTGTTTACGTGCGTTTTTTGACTGCGACTGAACAATACCAAATGCACAAAACACATCCAATGGGAGTAGGCGGCGCTCATCAAGTATCGCTGACGACGACGAATACCGTCCCACCTTTTATACAAATGAACCTTTAACAAGTATTTTGATGGATTCACAAATACGTGACCGGCATTCAAATATTGTAGAGGGTAATTTTTTTCGAAAATGTAACTTATAGTTAATTAGGTTATTCAAGAAACATATTACATAGTGTTACCTGCGCCATGCTGCTACAATGGTGCAAACTCCAAACTGTATGTAAATAGCCTCCGATTTGATAATTTCGGAAACTCTATGAAATGTCTATGAAAGCTTCTTAGAGCTCTTCATAAGAAACAGTTACTAGTAATCAGTGACCCTTTCATTTCTGTGTTTCATACAAGTACTATTTAATATTTCACAAAACTACGCTTTACATTTTAGTTTCAGCGTGACTTTCATAACCTTTTTTGTCAATGCTCCCCTGTCGAGCGTGAGTTTCGTCGTCTGTACCACCGGATGCACTGCTGTCAGCATTATGCAGATCCTCCTTACTGAAACCTTCATTTGACTGAGCCAAAGAGGTCCCTGGTTGACTTGTCGAATCAAACTTATTCTTTTTAGGTTCATCTTTCTGATAGTTTCTGTTCGATTTCTTCCATTTGCAAACCTCTGCCAGTGTAAGACAGCCTCCCACGAGCACCTGAATGGAACCGATACCGGAAGTGAGGACCGACCACGGAAACGTCGCGACCTCCATCTTATAATCCGGAACGCCGAACTGTCCTTTGATTTCAACTGCTACCATTATCACCATGCTCAGGAAAGCTGCGCCTGGAAAGAGAGGAGTACATTTGAACAGTCATGGGCGTTTACAATGACACTAGGTATATGTCGAGAACGTTCACAACAACAATTAGTTAATATTGAGAACATTGGCAATAGTAATACCTAAGTATTGGGAACATTCAGAATCACACTGGTAATCAGGGACGTTTGCAATGATAATAAGTAAGTTAGAACAGTGACAATTATAACAAATAAAGACTGAACGTAAATACTTTCGCACAGCAGTACGTGACATCATATCATAAGTTGATTTTTAACCGCTTTTACAAGACTTATTTGGTTACACTACGGCATAAAACTATTTTTCCAACGGTTTAAAAATATTTCAATGTTTAAATACCTCCTGTCAGGAGAGAAATAGACATGACGGTGACAAACTTCCTGTTGCGGTAATCTCCGCATTTCCAGACCTCTGCCATTATTGCGGCTACGAATATCAGACCGAGGCCACATGACGTCACTATCTGTATGGCCAACCAGTAGCTGCAGCCACCTAAAAGAAGGTAGGAAAAGTTGTCCCCGTCTTAGTTTAAAGGGAAGTTGTTGAATTTTGAATCACAATTTGCTCACACAATGAAATGCTAGTATGTACTATGAAAAATATTTCATACATATTGTGTGAAATATTTGCAATTATTATATAAGCTGGTTTTACACATTTATCTACTGCAAAGATTACTGCAAAGATCACTTAATATAACGTATTGATATGCATACATGTACATGCAATGCAATTATGGTTGTTTGTAATATTAAAAAAAAAATTAAATAGAAAACTGAAAAGTTTGAAATTTAGTTAAGAAGAAGTGAGTAAATCAGAATATTGTAAGAGGGATAAATATTCTATTCCTAATATTTCATAGGGTGGAGTCATACCAAGCCCACTAGCCACAGTTGCCGAAAGCTCCTCCGCGTTACAGCCAGTTAGCTGACTGAAATTAAACGTGTTACTAGTCCGCATCGGTATGCCCTCCATTTCACAGCAATTTGGGTTGTCCATGTCGCAAACCATAGCGTACCAAATGTTAACGTACACGGATACCCAGTATGTCTGATTGCTGGGACAGGTCTGATAGTCGAATGTAACCCAATAGGGCATAACGTAACCAACTAGGACAAGAAATCCACCGGAAAGAGTAAACAGGAGTTCTCCATTACCGCAAACTGACCAGGCAGACATATTTTTAGCTTCTTTTGCACTCCCTTTATTTACTGACATTGTTCATCCTTACATGTATTTCAAATAAATTCAAGTGTAATTGGTTTCATTCAAATGCCTGCTGCTTCCCAGACGAATACGCATAAAGTAGTATTTACGATGGAAGAAGACTGTACTGGTAAGTGACTTTATTTCAGCATATCAGTGGACGTAATTATCACAGAGGTAGCTGCACTAGAAAATGTAACGAACACTAACATCGATCGCACTATATCATTCTATTAAAGTGTAAAATCCAAGACTTTAACGTAAAAATAAGATCGGCTTCTGTACAATATAGAGTCTTATCCAAATGTTTACTGAATAGATAATAACACAACTTCCGCTTAACACGCAATAGTTTATCTCTAAATAAATTCTTGTTTCAGGTCAATATATTATCACTGATATTAAACTTAAGAAACCTTGACATGGTTTTAACGGAAACTATGCACTGATCATCATGAGGCGCAGTGACAGGATTTGTGGTTAGAAGGGGTGGTAAAAGCGATAACTACCATAGCACAAAATGTATTTAGCAAAACCAGTATAGTTTTATTGCGCGATATCAAGGTGAAAGGATCTATGATTTGTGTGTAAATAAGATTAAATAATTTATGGCAGCATGTGAAGTTTGGTGGGGAAAGTGCAGGTTTTGCCCGATTTAATTGAAGAAAAAGAATGCCTTCAGACAATGGACAAGTTATGTTGTTCTTTGTAGATTACATTTAAGGAATTTGATTTTTTTTGTTACAAAAATAACAATTCAGCAGAAGTACCACAAAACATGTTTGGTGACTGAAAATAAACTGATGAAACAACCAATCTCATTAAAATCATCGCCAGTCTGACGCTGCTATACTATCCGCTGACTGGCACGGCAACTAATGGAGCGAACATTAGGATTTGATTTTAATGAGATTGATGTAATAACAGAAGTTAAACGGAGTAATTATCTGATTAAAAGCAAGCACAACGACTCTTTTTTGGAGATGTTTACTGGTTACGGGCGTTCGCCACTCCAGCTTCCTCTAAATCCGCATATGTAAAGAGGTGCTAGTCCTATATTTATCAAACATTCATGCAGCACAGTTGACACTATAAAGTTGGCATAGAAACAAAATGATAATAAACCAAAACTGAATTAATTTAGATTAGTTGTAGATCATTCTACACTGATATATCATCGACAACATTTGTACATATGGAATAAACAACAGATGCGTTCTCCTAATGTTCGTTTAATTTTCAGACCACACTTATGCCGATTTATATCGATTGCAGGGTATCCAGTTAATTGCAGATTAGTGGCAACCTGCACCTTACACATTAGTTAGCAGCTGGGTGGAGGTATACATTTATAAAACACGTCGACGTCACATGTTTGAGCTTACAGTTCATCTTCGGAACAAGACCAATCTCTGTTTCAAGGTATTGGTGTTTTGATGTTTTGGTGTTTCTGCTTTTAATTCGTATTCAGTCAATGTGGCTCGAGGTACTTGCATTTCTAAACGTTGTTAAAACTATCATGAAGATGTGCAATAATTGCCTTTCATACCAAACAAAACTTTTGACAAACATATGGCTTGATAAGGCGATATTTCAATCCTATACATCTATATATAAACCGGCGTTATCAGCATTGTTTACTTTTTTCCGAATCACGGCTTTCATTCTGACAGCCCAAAAATGCAGACGATAATAATTTACTGCATGGAAGTCTTTGTTCTGCATTGTTCAAATTTCTGCTCAACAGCGCGCATATTTGTGCATGTTTGGACTTTGATAAATAGGTGTACATCTTGAAATCTCCTGGTGAGTATACTCTAATTATCATGAAATCTTCACACACTCTGTAAAGTATTTCGCACCAACAGAGACTTGTTCTGTACCAATGAAACTGCTCGTAACTCGACATCTCTTACCCAATATAATACAATTAGCTTGCTTAACAACAACCAGTACCCAATTGAATTGCTGGTTACGCATAAACCAGTCCCGAATAGAATTGCTCGTTACGAATTACAGTAACCAGATTTTAATGATATTGCTCGTTAAACAACAACCAGTACCCAATGTAATTGCTAGTTACACAAACACTGGTACCAATGGAATTGCTCGTTTAAATACACAATAACTGGTACCCGATGGAATTACTCGTTAGAAAACAACCAGCAGCCAATGGTTTTGCCCGTTAGACATCTACATGTTCCCAGTAGAACTGGTTGTTGAACATCTAACAATGCCCAATGGAATCGTTCATAACACAACAACGTTTGCCCAGTAGAATTTCCCGTTACACAAAACTTGGTAACAAATGATATGATGGTACACAAGTACCCTATGTTATTGCTTTTAACTGTTCATTAATTTCCGGATAGGTTATACAAGTTCACGCTTTTTCCACTGATTCTCAAAAACAAAACAACTTATTAGCTAATTTAAAATTGTAACTAATCTAAACAATAGAGAACACAATATTTGTCATACGAATTGACTGGAGGCATTGCCATGATGATCTGGAACATTCCATCGAGGTATATAAAAGTCATAGGAGATGTCAAACTAAGAAAAATAAAGGCAACCATCAATCGTAAGTTATTTTCTTAGCAAAGAAAGTATTAAAGGTGTTTAAACAATGGAAAGTCCGCCTTTAGTTTCTTTCCTCATTCGTGATATACCAGAAGGCAGTTATTCAAGTTTCTGCTGTTTTATAAACTTACATCTTAGAAATGTGTCCCCGAAAATTAATCTAACAAGAGACGATCTTTTGTTAAAACGATACAAACATCTGATATCAGTCGTTCCCCTTTAAGCTTGATATACAACTGATGTCAGGCATTTACCTAAAGGTTCAGTTATGGCGATGCATGTTTTGATTAAATGTATTGATTAAAACACTTTTAACAGTCCACTACCCCTCCATTGCAACACAAATTTAATCTCAACAACAACAATAGCAACAACAACACAATCTTGACAAAAAATGTCTTTAAAAAAAAGACAATCGGCGTTCAAATTAATATTGTTTTGCCCTAAATATAATACAAGAGGACCAAGATGATCGGTAACGTGACTTCTCGGACCCCAGATTTTTCTCGGACACTATATTTTTTGACACGGTAAGAAAACATATCGACCCAAAAATTAATTATTAATATCTTTACCGTGAATAAAACGATCATATACCTCCACATGTTTTCATCAGTGATACATGAACAACCTAAATACCAGTAACTTACGTAAACATAATTGATACATGAGTTTGTCAGGCAAATTTAACAATATAACATTTGCAGAAAATAATAGCGGGAACGAATGAAAATTAAATATGTATTGCATATATCAGACAAGTATACATAGTTATGTTAAATAATATTAAATATTCATGTATCATAGGTACTGCACATAGTGTATTCATGCTACGCAAATGAAGTTTAAGTAACATGAATAACATTTCGACGTATTTACGATACTTCTTTCACCTCATTTTACTCATATAAAGATGGTGAACATTTCTATAACTTGAATAACATCTACCGGAGAAGTTAATAGAAAGGTGCAATTATAAATAATTCTTTAAAAAAACGCAACTACAAGTTAAATATAAATTAGCATGCACAGTAAGTTTATAAATATAAATTGCCCATTTATTGAAATTATCGGGTTTTGGATTCTCCGGACGCTCATTGATGCGTGTGTATTAACACAGCTTTACGCGCGCTTTTTTCAGGATGATTCACTCTCCTGCTGAAGTGTGTTTTATAGAATTAATTCACGGACATGTACGTTGTGACCGACTGTCGTGCCTTTGAATTGTAGCATTATAATTGCTATTTATAGAGAGCGCCGATTATGTAGGCTAAACAAAACAGTTATTTCATTATGTGAATGAATTTAACATTCTGATCATGACATACAGTAAGTAAAATTGTTCATAATAATGTTGAGTTCTAGAGTGTCTTTGAGGATATGTTTATAACTTAATTTTAATCACTAATGTAAACAATTATGTCAATTTCAATCCTCAAAAGTATGCAACAGTTATTGGTATACATTAAACCATTGTTGTAAGTTTGCATTCACTAAAATAATATAATTTGCCTAATTCTATTGGCATTCAATTTTACCACTGAATAAATATCGCAAGAAATCTAGGTCAAAAGTGATCTTAAGACAGCTACGCCGAAAAAAATTCGAAAGTAATAAAATGTCAACGTCCTACGCGTTATTTTGTTATACTGATCATTCTATCAGCGTTGCTTTAGATATTTCGACGCCAACGTCACTTTTGACACGCGTTACGTCAAGGCGGTGAACAAATTACGTCGTGTCACGCATTTCAAGCAGCGTTGACAAGTAGACATTTGCTGCACCTGCTTTAAGCAACTGGCAGATATATTTAGATTTAGTACAGTTTTATGCCAGAAATCAGATTTCAAAGCACAAGCCTTTTGAAACATAACTAGCACAATTTTCAAAGTATGCAATCAACCATGCGGATAGGAAAACATGTCTGGACTCGTATTTACCAACCCATTCTTAGACTTAAGACGTAAAAATAAAACTGTTCTGTTCTAATAAGGCAGTTAATTTGAAAGTAACTTGGTGCATACCAAGTCTTTTTACAGCATTCTTTATTGCGAACGATTTGCCAATGACATAAGTACGGTGGCATAGATGTGACATGTGCATGTTTTTATTTATGTCGTTCCCACGACATATTATGTCGTTCCCACGAGATACGATCTCGTTCCCACGAGATAAGATCTCGTTCCCACGACTTAATATGTCGTGGAACGACATAAATAAAAGCATGCACATGTCACATCTATGCCAACGTACATAAGCGACATTGGCACTCAGCATATCTGCGAACGCCTAAAGAGTTATCTTAGCCGTACATTTCAAAGAAAAATCTCTGCTTATAGATTAGCGAAAACCGGTCGGTTGGGCGGGCGGTTGGGCGGGCGGGCGGGCGTTACGATGTCGTTAACAATTTGCGTTAAAGTTTCGTATTCCTGTCATATTTTCAAAAGTTCTGGGTCAAACTTTATGAAACTACATAAATGTTCCTTGGATGATCCTCTACCAAATCTGTGAAAATGGTTCCGCTTCACTGCACAAGATGGCCGGCAGAGCTAAAAAAATAATTATGTCTAAACGACATTTTTTTCTAAACCTATGGCTAAATTTTCAAATGATTTTACCCAAATGTTCGCTTAGTGCTCCTCTACCAAACTTATTCAACTCGTTTCGCCTCGCTGCACAAATTGGCCACTAGAACTTAAAATAGAATTTGCGTTAAAGTTGTGTTTTCCTGTCATATTTTCAAAAGTTCTTAGTCAATCTTCAAGAAACTTTACAGAAATGTTCCTTGGATGGCCCTGTACCAAACCTGTGAAAATGGGTCCACTTCACTGCACAAGATGGCCGCCAGAGGTAAAAAATAGAAATATGTCAAAACGCCAACTTCTTCTAGACCTATGGATAGATTATCAAATAATTTCACACCAATGTTCGTTTAGTGGTCATCTACCAAACTTATTCAAATGGTTCCGCCTCACTGCACAAAATGGACACTAGAGCTAAAAATAGAATTTGCGTTAAAGTTTTGTATTCCTGTCATATTTTGTAAAGTTCTTGATCAGTACAAGAAATATTTTCATCCAACTTGCATTTGATCACTATTTTCAAAAAAATTGATAGCTTATCCAGTTTAGAAAAGTTCGTTTAACGGACACTTTTTTAAATGCAATTATGCAACATTGCATAGAAAAAAACATATTATGTCAGTAATTTAATGCCATCTCTCTAGTCCACACTTTTTTCCAATTTTATTTTGAGACCAAATTTTTGCCAAGTCTCACCAAATTGCATACATTTAGATCAACCACATGAAACTTCCATACTTCTTTACCAGCATTGACTCGTACATGTACCCCCATCGGCAAAATAAAAAATCCGGCTTTAATGCGGTTTCCGCATGTTTTTCTTGTTTTAACTCTTAAGTCGATTGTTTATTCTCAAGTCTAAGAATGGGTTGTTGAAATCAGCCCCTGATTTTACATGCCGTGGTAAGGTGCTTGTGGTTTGCTAGCTAGCTTGGAAAATGCACTGTGGTGTATTACATGTCAAGTTGACAAAACGTGATTGTTATGACATCTTAAACAAGCGAATACCATTTTGGAACAGGTTGAAACAGTCGTTAAAAATATTTTACAAAGGTATTTAAAGGATTTCTGATTGTCTGCGCGAGAAATAAATTTAATATAGTCGCATACTTTTTGTGTATCATATTTAGATCCACTTTAACTCTTATATCTAAAATTATTATGCCAATTCCAAAATGCGCAGAACGGGGACATCTAGCGATAAAAAAATCAACGAACCATGATTTTCCTATATATGTTAGCTCGTACATGTACCAGTAAGGCACAAAAACCAAACAATTCGGGCAACCCGACCATACCTAGCCAAAAACAAACCCTCCATAAAGTTTTAGCGATTATTGTTTTCCGTGAAATCCGTATTCGTCAGATTTAAGATATTTTTATGCCAATTCCAAAATGCGCAGAACGGGGACATCTAGCGATAAAAAAATCAACGAACCATGATTTTCTTATATATGTTAGCTCGTACATGTACCAGTAAGGCACAAAAACCAAACAATTCGGGCAACCCGACCATACCTAGCCAAAAACAAACCCTCCATAAAGTTTTAGCGATTATTGTTTTCCGTGAAATCCGTATTCGTCAGATTTAAGATATTTTTCAATTGTTTTGACCGAAATGTGTCTTTAAAAAGGTTAAAAAAAACTCCATCCCAACCCGACCTTACTTTGTTGACATCGTTGCCCGAAACACACAATTTATTTTTGGCCTTAGTAGTCGGGTAATACACAAATGTATGTCGTAATTGGTGTAGTCCGATTGTCCTTTTCTAAAAGTATACATTTCGTATGCCGGAGTCTGGTTATATCTTGTTCTATAATTAGTCTGTATCCAAATAATTGTGTACCATATATTGTAACAGAGAACGCGAATTTTCAGGAGTGTGGTTATAGAGAACAAGTACTTACATCGAATTTGCGAAGACATTCAAGCCAGATGCATCTTCTTGCGGGTAATTTACAACTATAATTTTATATTCACCTGCATATCTCCAAAGGGACCATGCATGAAACATATGAAATACAACAAGAGACGAACAACGCCAGGAGATTTGGAATTTTAATATGGTATGTGGGTTTGATAAACTGCTTTTCAATCTAATTCAGTTTTCAGAAATTCTCCAATGACCAATAAAGTAATGACTTGTTGGTTCATTTTAACAAGAAGAAAAAACGCAACACAATTACCAAGCAACAATAATTCCCAAATAGCATAAGAGTAGTTCTTATATACATGTCAGTGTTATTACAATTAATCAGAAATGACGTAAATCAAGATTTTAAACCTCTTATGTGAATATGTCAAGGTTTGTCATTAAATTCTTCCAATCCCATCTCGAACACATGGAGTTTCAAACACAGCCCGCGGCTATATCAAAGAACGGCGTTAATTGATGAGACAGCTGTGAACAAATGAGCACATGGAGTTTCAAACACAGCCCGCGCCTTTAACAAAGCACGGCGTTAATTGACGAGTCAGCTGTGAACAAATGAGCACAAACTCACACATCAAATAAATAAATAAATAATAAATAGCCGCAAATTGAATGCACAGCGCCCACTGCACCCAGATTTTCACTGTCGTCACGACACCTTCGAATTGATAAATGGTAACTGCTGGTAAAAAGTGCTATTGAACTCTAACAAATGGTCTGGGTCAGCGGTCCTATTGTGGTGCCATTCCTCGATGCAGTCAAGGCCGAGGGGCATGTAATCCAGGTGAAACTTGTTGACGAACAGGTGGCGCTTGATGACCAAGTCCTGGAGATCGCCCACCCCAAAGATGCAGACGCCGCGAACGAACTTTCCCCGGCACGGGTTGACCCCGCCCCATGCCGCGTACACCGCCAGCCAGGGCTTATCATCAGGCTTCCCTGAAGGAGACAACATTACGCGTCACACTGTCACACTGCGAAGAAGGATAAAATTATGATGAAGTAGAAGATGTGTAGAAGAACAAGAAGTAGAAGTAGATGAAGTAGAAGAAGTAATAGTAGAAAAAGAAGAAGACAATCACAATCATGACAATCAGCAACAAGAATAAAACAAGAGGACCACGACGGCCCAAACGGCTCATCTGGGTACTGGCATTTTTGAACACCTTACTGTTGTGACTTGGCCGAACGTACGTTATAAAAATGTTTGTCATCATGGTTTTAAATAATTTGTCTAGCTGATTAACTGTCATATTTCATTAGCTCAATGGCTTACCATTGTTTATCAAAGCAAACAAAAAAATCATGGTCATAAAGAAATAGGGACTTGGGTATATTTTCTGGTATCAAACTTTTCGCAGGCAGTTTGGGAGGTAAACCGTTACTACTGCATTTGAGCAATATAATGATGACTTGTGTGCAAAGGTCAAGTTATGTTAACGCCTTGTTCAGCAGAGTGGTTTATACTATCTATAGTGGTAATAGACAAACAGTGCACGGTTGGTGAAAAATGAAGACCCTATTATGCTGCAAGTCCATTTTTGCATTTTTTTCACAGTTAAGGGGAAATAACTCTAAAGTGTTTTCTCCGATCTTTCCCATTTTTGACTTCTGCTGAGATCTTGTGGCCATACAAAACCTGTGGGCGTTTGATCAAGAAAGGATAAACAACAAATGTCTTTAAAAAGGACAATCGGCGTAGAAATTAATATTTAGATGTCATTTTTTGCCCTAAATATAATATAAGAGGACCAAGCTGTGACTTCCTGGACCCCATATTTTTCGTTCCCTACTAAGGAGACTACTCGGACCCCAGATTGTTCGGCCCCTTCTACGGAGACTTTTCGGACAATAGATTTTTCGGACACTATAAGAAAACGTATAGGCCCCCAAAATTAATTTGAGATAAATTCAAAATCATTAATATCTGTACCGTGAATAAACCGATCATACACCGCCCCATGTTTTCACCAGTGATACATGAATAAGCTAAATACTAGTAATTTACGTAAACATAAATGATACATGAATTTGTCAGGCAAATTTTACAAATTAACATTGTCAGAAAATAATAGCGAGAATGAATGTGCAGTAAGTTTATGAATTCCCCATTTATTGCAATTGTGGGTTTATAGTCAAGGCTGTTGGGGTTGGAAATATGCCAAACCCGAACAAAATCAGAACATAAATAAAACTTGGATTATCATTTAGTTCAATACTTGTAGTATCCAATACCACTAAGTTCCCAAAAGTTCCGGCTTGGGAAACTGTACAACTAAGATGGCTGCCAAAATGGCTGCCAAAATTGTAAAAAAAACTTAACTCATTAATACTTACCAGCAGTGTGTATTTGGCGATCGGAATGTTTTAAATGTTCAAAACAATCACTAGTATGTTGAATTTCATAAAGAAAGAGAGGTTTTTATAATTATTGGCCCGTGCGCTTTAATATGTTGCATAATTTGGAAGAAAAATGGTTTTTATTTTCAATTTAAGCAATGTACCTACTTTTCGTCTTTGTTGCATCAAATATATATCTCCAAATTACTTAAAATTTGAGCTAATATGATGAAGAAATGCCATATCAACGCAACTTGGCAGTTTTGGACAAGATCTGAGGTCATTTAGAATTTTAAAAATGTTTTGCCAGTGGGTGGGGTAACGTATAATACGCAATTTACCAATAGGTATGCATTCCGTTTTCTCTGAACTTCCGCTGGTCCAAACACAATGTTCTTATTAAAAATACAGCAAATGTGACAAGACAGAGGTTACTAGAATTTGATGAATGTATTTGAAGAACAAATTGCATAATACATAGATACTCCAAAAGAGAGGTGGAAATCTACGTATAGCAGATGCGGGGCGCTGAGGTCCAGTACATACTACATCTATTATATTGTTTTACATGGTCAGTTTGTGCTGCAATTTAAACGCAATGCTTTAATTACTCAAGGTATATGCAGTACTAATTTTATAAGTTACATTTGAGTAATTGTTTAGTTACATTTGGATCTGAAAGTATGTGCAATTCTTTAGGGTTGTTTCCCTTTGTTACACTGTTTTCATTAAAAGTGCAGACTGCCAAATGTAAATAGTATGTTATTATTCCATTAGATCACTTAAATTGCACTGTTATTTGACCTTTTAGTTCCTGTTTGGGTACCTAAGTTACATTTTATCATGTTATTGTCACCTAAAATTTATTGAATTAAATATGATTATCCAAACATAACAAATAGTAGTTAAATATTCGGACTATTGACACTTATTCGGATAACACATAAAACTGTAATTTTCAATGATATTGTTAATCCCATTACAAAATTTCTTTTGAATATGATAAGCAATCTCAATTTTTTCTTATTGATAACATTAGAATAATGAAATAATCATTATTGGTCACAATTGTACAGGGGTGTGTGATCGGTTGCTGTGCGTGCATGCAGACCAAGCTGGATCCACACAATGTCCATTTAGCAACGTTGCCAATAATAATTTCCCTAACAATAACGGTGTAGTATGTGAAATTTAGATAATTTAGATTTTTATAATAGTATTGATAATAATTCTGCTTAATTGCTGGTCAGAGTAATGGTCCTTGTTCAGTGACCTAACATAATGACACCAAAGACACGTATAAAGTTTAAGTTGAATATCTGTAGTAGTTACAGAGGTATGTGCTTGTTGCACGCAAGCCTTAACATGAAGTACAAAAAGGGTCATAATTCTGTAAAAAAAGCTTGTCATAGTTATGGGTCTTGGCCAGTGACCTTATATAATGGCCTTGAAGGCATGTGTGGCGTTACAATTGAATATATGTAGCAGATATAGAGATATGGAGTTGTTGCACGCAAACTTTAACCTGAATTTTGACATGAAGTAGAAAAAGGGGCATATTTCGGTTAAATTGTAGTTCAGAGTTATGGGCCTTTGTCAGTGAACGTATATAAACACCCGTAGGGCATGTGTGAAGTTTCAATTGAATATCTGTAGTAGTTACACAGATATGGAGTGTTTGACGCAAACCTTAACCAGAGCATTAATACGCCGACGCCGACGAAGGGATAAGTAGCATAACTCAAACTATTCTGTGAATAGTCGAGCTAAAATTAATTATAATAATAATAATAATAATAATAAATAATAATAATAATAATAATCATAATAATGTGTCTGGGGTTATCCTGGGCTGTCCGTGTCCACAACTTGTTGAACATAATGTATCGATTAGCCCCGGACAAGCACGGTATCAACACGGTACCAATACGAAACAACGCGGCTGCTCAACAGACTAGCACGGCTGCCTTGCGGACCAAAACAGTTTGTTCGTTCTTCCCTGACCATACCGGTAGTTATAAGCATGTCTAAACCTTCCGGGACAGTGCCCGGGTCAAGCAAGACCACGCCGGACCATGAAGGACCCAATACGGTAAACCAAAGACCCAACATGGATCAGATGTTGGATCTTCCAGGGATCTTCCGCTACCATTCGGGGCGTTGGTGTGACTGTAGCTTTAACAGCGTTTTTGCAGCATCAGCAATGATGAAGACGCGAACATTCAGCTATTCATACCGAAGCCATGCTGGTCATTTCCAAACCGGGCCAGTCCGTTGCGGTTCCGTAGCTCGATGATGCTGGTCCGTGCTGGGCCTAGGCGGTCCTTGCCATTCCTGGAGGTCGATGAGGATCCGTGATGAAAAAGTACTAACACCGTGGTGGGTCCAGGGGACATCCTTTGCCAACCAGGACGGTCCTGGACATTACCGAGATGATCCATAGTGATTGCTTGGTGGCACTGTGTTGATAGCATGTGGATCCGTAGTGTTACTGTGTTAATTGTATCCTGCATTGTTCTCCAAAGTCAAAGTGAATTGATCGTCGAGGGTACCGTCGACGCTATTTACGTAAATTCCATCCGATCACCTCAGATCAAGGCCCCTCTTGGTCCGGGATTATCCTGGATGGTTCTTGTGTAATTCGGCGTTGGTGTGACTGTAGCTTCAGACAGGTTGCCGGAGAAGGTCATGTATCTGCAGAAAACTAGGGTTGAAATGCGTGTCAGTATATTGAAACTGTGAGGAGACTGTTATAACCAAGTCGAGATTTCTGACTATTAAGCCAACTATACATATACCGGTACGAGGGTTGTCCCAAAATAGCGTATAATTTGATGAAACAAAACATAATATCATGATAATATTTGCTTGAGCCTGTGCACATGTAAAACCAGTATCTTTACATCTGCAGAATATATGTGAGTCCTATAATCATATATTTCTGTGAAAAATATGTGAATTTCAAATGAAATGTAAAGCTTTGCGGACCATACTTTTTAATTTTAGGTATAATGACAGCCTACATAAATTACAATTGGATCCTTTATACAGACCATTCTGTTCTGAAAAATAAATTGTCCTAACTCCTTCACTTTGGTGTATCAATAAGCGATGTTTCAATGTAATTATATCTCAATATAGTGGTTTCTATGGCGGAATTTGTGTAATTCGGTTTGCGGTTCAGCATTGACATGAAATCGGACGTGAAATGATTTCATCTGACCACATATTGGTAGTACAAATTTACTGCGTTGAGCGCAAAATGACACCGAGAAAAACAATAAAGCAAATACAATCACCAGAAATACATATGCCATTGTTTTTCAAGCGGCAAAGAGGTTTTCAACTGGATAGACTGACAACAAAATGAAAAAAGACCATATCTATTATGTTGAACAATCAAGTCAATGAGATGGTTACATATGGGGATGGAAACACGAGGACACATAAAAAATAATGCAAACCATCCTTTAGGAACTGCTATAGGACCTTCATTATTTTTTTGTTCAAAATATAGGGTAGTAGGGATTTATTTTTATTTTTTTTTGGTAAATGGTCAACTTTTAGATTCTAAAACTAAATGAATATTCAAAACATATCGGTAATATCCTTAAACATTGTTTTGAAGTGGATGCTATCAAAACAAAACATTTATCAAAAAAAAACATTTAATTATTGGAATAAAGTACAATAAACAAAACATATCTGACCCACTCAATAAAATGTTCTAGGGTCGGGGCATTTTTAAAGGTAGCTCGGGTAACCTGAAACAAACATATTTTTGTTTTACACCTTATTACCTTTATCCTTAACAGAGTGTGGCCTATACATCATACCTTATATTTTGGACATGGTTAATACTTAATTTGGTTAATATGAAATACATCAGCGTGCGTGCGTGATATACTCATTCATATCATATTTCAGATAGAAATAAGTGGTTGTTTTGTCCGTATTTGTTACATTTAACCTTAAAGTATGACCTTTAATGATGACCTATACTTTTGATTTAGTGATGCAGTATCTGTCATCCCACTTTATAATACTATTACAAGTATGTAATAATACGTATTTAGAAACCTATGTGCAGGTGGGTGATATATAGCAGTTTGTCCATATTGGCCTCATTTTCTTCATTTGACCTCTGAAAGTTACCTTGACCTTGAACGTAGTGTCCGAAGTTTCGCATGAACGTCTTCATCTGATAATTACAAATATGTATGCATGTTTATTTGAAATTACCTTTGACGGTTTTGAAATTATACAATTATTCCAGAAATCCTCATTCATATTATCCAAAAAAACTGAAAATGCCCAACACAATTTTACCCGGACCGGAACTTTTGGGAAGTTTAGGAAAGCTGATGCTATTTCCATCTAGCATGCAAAAAATCATTTCTGTTCTAATTTTTTCCTGGTCTAATCTGAACATCCTTGACTATTAGGATTCTCCAGACGCTAATTGATGCGTGTGTATTAACACAGCTTTACCGCGCGCTATTTTTAGAATGATTCTCCTGCTGGAGTTGTACTCGCTAGAATTAATTCACGGGGACGACAGTCGGTTACAGCGAACAATAATATTTGTACACAATGATAAAATAATTGGAAATATAAGCTCAATCAAATTTGCTAATATTTGTTTTATCTATATATCAGAAAAATACCAGAAATTTACCACTTTATATTTTGTGCTTGCGAGCTGAACAGGCAACATTGTACGTTGTGACCGACTGTAGTACCCGTGAATTGTAGCATTTTAATTGCTATTTATAGAGCGCGCCGATAATGTAGGCTAAACAATACAGTTATTTCATTATGTAAATGAATATAACATTCTGATCATGACAACAATGAGTAAAATTGTTCATAATTATGTTCAGTTCGAGAGTATATGTCGAAGGTATGTTTATAACTTTAATTTAACCGCTTATGTAAACAATTATGTAAATATTTAATCCCAAAAAGTATGCAACAGTTATTGGTATACGTTAAACCATTGTTTGAAGTTTGCATTACCTACAATTAGAAAATTTGCCCAATTTTATTGGCATTCAATTTTCCCGCTGCATAATTATCGCAAGAAATAATGGATTCTTTATATTTTTTACACGCAACAACTCCAAGGTTTCTAGTCCGATTTGACCCATGACCGATACAAGCCGAGATTTTCTGGTCATACTCAAACTGTGCAAGTTAGGTCAAGATTAAACAAGAGCTGTCGGAGGACAGCGCGCTCGATTTTCTTGTACATGTCAGAGGTACTGGCATTTTGTCTAAAACAAACTGTTTGGATAGAATGGGCCAATTAAACAAAAATCGTTTGTTTTAAAATCATAACAAAACATTAATTGATATATGACGTATAATAAAATGTAAAATAAAAGTTAGTTACCATCATAAAAAGACCCCGGAGTCCCTATTTGAGAATTATACTGGAGTGTAGCCCAGTAATACTCATCCGGACTGAACACATCTCGAAACCAGTCCAGAATCTCCCGGGCCGGTTTACTTTTAACAACGAATTCTACGAATTCGCGACTGAACACTCCGTATGCACTACCTTTCACAACCGTTATATTGGCAGGAGGGTCGATTCGAAGATAATTGGATTTAAATATGTTAGGTTTTACATCTTTTGGGTCCTTTCGTTTGTAAACATATCTAAATTTAAACCGATTTTCTAATCGTCTGTTTCCAGTCAACCCTTCTATATCATTTGCACCGTTATAAATTTTAAGTATTTTAACAAGTTCAGCGTTTGTCTTGATTGGAAACTGTTGACTAGGAAGATTTATGAAATATTTCCATGTCTTTCCTCGTTCAACTAGATTTTCCATACAATTGATATCCGCCTGAAGTCTAGAAAATCCGGCATATACAATGAACTCTTTCTTGGACACTACAAACACGTTATCGAAGCAGTCCGCTATTCCCTGTACGGCCTGGTGAACTTCCGGTGCTGCATCGCCGTCCACGTGGAGGCAGAATAGATTCTGGGGGGTGTACAACGCTCGCAAAAGACGCTCGGCTTGTTCCACCTCCTTATACAACACAATGCTGTAAGCTATTGGGAATTCTTGTTCTTCTTGACTCTGAACAAAGTAATTGTACCCGCGGGTACGTTTTAATGTATCACAGTCCTTTGATAACTGGATATAATCCTCATCTGAAATACCTTTATGTAAAAATGTTTCATTTTTCATAATCGAAGTAGCGCGATCAATTTCCGTTTGGTCCCCGTTGATAATGGCGGCACAATCGACGCTAAAAACGCGACGAGTCGGTTCCGGAAGTATATGTTCAGGTTTATTAGTATCTGAGATTCTCTCCAGCACTGTAGCATTTCTGTATTTTGTATATTCCGCGAATACTTTTAAATTTATGGCAAGATTTTCGTAGATAGTGTTGGAACGCTCGTTCGCGTTCATGACCTGGCCGAAAATGTACACGAGTACGCAGATGACGACACAGACGACAATAACTCGTCTACGGCATTGTCTTCGGGGCATTTCCGCAAAATCAAAGATCCTGTAAGTAGAAACAAATGCAATAAAAACACTTAAACAGTACACAAAAGTCCCTTCAGCAGCAATGACAGTGATTTAAAATGTACGGATGTTCATATTTTAAACAGTTCACAAAAGTCCCATCAGCAATGACTTTGATTTGAAATGTACGTTTGTACATATTTTGAACAGTACACAAAAGTCCCATCTGCAATGACTGTGATTTGAAATGTACGGATATACATATTTCGAGTGTCAAGTTACTTATTTCATAACTGTTTTGCTTTTTTTGTGTGTAATAGGGATTGCACTAAAGGAAGACAGTGAAAATATAACATTTTATTTCACCAATAAAATTCAATATTTCCCTGAAAAGCAAATAATAAATACGCAATCTTGCTTTTCGGTATTTTTTAAATCCGTGATTCGAATAAGTAGCGTCAAAATTGTACCAATGTACACACAGAGGTTTATCTGGGCCTGAATTCACCAACCCATTCTTAGACTTAAGAATAAAGAAAGGACTTAGACTCAAGAATAAATCCGCATTTGCAAATGAGCTTAACACCAATGTCGCTTATGTCATTAACAAATCGTTCTAAATAAAGAACGCTGTAATTATAATTAGTGAATACCATTAGTAAGATTCAAATAAACATTGTTCTTAAAATAGAATAGTTTTAAAAATACGCTTCAATGTTATGTCTTACGTCTTAAAATAGGTTGATGAATACGGACCGAGGCCTGGTGGTTAAATATTGTCTGTCTGACTTGATGCGGGGGGTCGACTGTACCAGTGTCCGCGAAGGAAAACACGAGTTCTTTTATTGTATGCTTTTTCTTGCTTGTTTTTTATGTAAGTAGATCATGTTTTTACTCCATATGCTTTAGTTTATGTGGTTTATGCGTTAAAGACCTAGTGTAAGGAATGTCTGGCGTCTCTGTGGGGTATTCCACTCTGTGTATTGGTCCAACATAAAATCTCTTATCATTATCTGCTATCTTTTCTCTTAGCTGACTGAGCAATGGCTGAGTATATTGTTTCCTCTGCAGCAGTGTATTGATATCAGCTAATAAGGGTCGCCATACTATGTCCACACTGTTACCACAGCAGGGTGCCAATACACAGGAGTACAATACAATTGGGGAATTGGGGGGGGGGAGGGGGGGTTCAAATAAAAAAGGATTAAACTAGGCCTTTAAATGACATCTTTAAAGATACGAAAATGCATGATCCAGTGCCTTTAAGGCGAAATGAACCCTACGCTTTAAAAATGGAGTACAGCGAAAAAAAAAGCGATACAATTATTAGAAAACGCATTTATCGGTCAAACCGTTCGGTAAATCATCCAATAAATACCTGTGTTTATAACTATGTTTTGTTTCACTTGTCATAAAATTGCTTCCTTATTCAAATCCTTGCTCTCTGGCAGTTACACACACAAGAGCAGATTAAAACCGCATGCAATAATAGATGCATTCTCGCTTCATTCTCAGGGAACATGCGCATTGTGTTTAGGCGTAAAAAATATGTTTGTTTCAGGTTACCCGACCTACCCTAAAACAATGCCCCGACCCTATAACATTTGAATAAGTTTGTCAGATATGTTTTTGTTTTATTAAAGTTTTACCAATAATTACATGTTGTTGTTTTTTTTATAAAAAAGTGTTTTGTTTTGATAGCATTCACTTTCAAACAATGTTTAAGGATAGTACCAATAGGTTTTGAATATTCATTTAGTTTTAGAATCTTTAAAAAAAAAAAAGCCCTACCTACCTACCCTAGGTAGGTAACCTGAAACACACATAATTTCATTTTACGCCTTACCGGTATGCATGCATCATGCACAAGGATGCATACTGAACAAGCTCGCCTTTCTGATAGTCAAGCTGATAAAATCAATAGTACTACCCGATAGACATTGTCAGCTGTTCGGTTCTAATCGGAAATCTTCCGACGATTTTCGGCTGCTATCGATTTTATTTGATAATCTATACTGCCTTATTTAAGATTTAATCGGTAATAAATTTTACGCTTTCATACCCTCAACAATTTAAAGACGTTCGTAACAAAAAGAAAATAATTGGGTTAATTTATCCTTTTCCTTCATTTTTTCTTTATTGCATATAGGTTACAATATACTAATTTCATCTCTAATGTCCATTCAAAATAAATATTTTTAATAGTTAAAGTTTATAAAGCATATATAATAATCAAAATCACACTATGCAATGTATTTCCAAACAAATTAAGTTCAGAACTGATCCATTTAATATTTTCATTCTATTGATACGTTGTGTATGTATGTTAAAACGAAACAGGAAATAGGCTACACAGGTACCCTATATAAAATCCAATATTCCCCAAACAAGTTCGGTGAGCCATTCTTTTTATTAATGTTTTTGGTGTAACTATACACTGGTGCATGTCTGTGCGAAATTTTAAGAAAATCTGTCGTTTGGAACAAAATATGCATTTGATAAAAATAAAGTTTCAGAAAGCATTATTAGTTCCTATTTGACGCACTTAAATGTCCAATCAAATTCATTATTTAAGCAGTATTTACTGTAAGTAAAACGTTTTTATTATCATCATACACATCTATATTGCCAAAGCATGTACAAACATATCAGTTGAAAGAACCATAACCTTGTTTGAAAAATAACTATCCTATATATTTAAAACATTGATAAAAATCCAAACCGAAAAAGGGGCTTCGACAGGTACCGTATTCAAAACCCGATATTTTCGGAACAAGGCCGGTGACCCCTATTTTTTAAGACTTAGTTTCAGTATACAATGACGCATGTATGTGGGATCTTTTAACAAAATTTGTCGTTTGGAACAAAAGATATTCGTATATTTGATAAATTATTGATGTTTTCACAGGCAAATTTAATGCACAATTCACCTCGTTAAGCGTCCATTACAAGTCATTTGGTAAATGATAACTGTAGATAAAGCGCGTTTTATCATTAAACTGCACTTGTATATTACCAAACGAAACATTTGAAAAGATGCATTCAAAAATCTCCATCTTTGTTTGAATATAAACGCTTTATATTATTCAACATTATAAGTAACACACACTGAAAAAAGGCTTCGACAGGTCCCGTATTCAAAAGTCAATATTTCCGGAAAAAGGCCGGTGACCCCTATTTTTTAAGACTGTTTTAGTTTTAGGATATATTGATACATGTGTGTGCCAAGTTTTAAGAAAATCTGTCGTTGGACAAAAATTGAAGGAAATTGTTGCGAACGTCTTTAATATGGCTGTCCTGTTAGCGCCGTGTTTTTACGAGAGTATATCCGTATGCACGAGATAAAGCGACACACTTCTGTTTTAATTCTCTAGTTTGGAAAATATTAAGGCTAACAATAAATCCATAGCGTTTAATAGTAACAACAAACTATTACAACAACAACAGCAACTACTACTACTACTACTACTACTACTAATACTACTACTACTTCTACTACTAGTACTACTACTACTGCTGCTGCTACTACTACTATTGTTGCTGCTGCTACTGCTGCTGGTGCTGCTGCTGCTTATAATAATATTGATAATAATAATAATAATAATAATAATAATAATAATAATAATAATAATAATAATCATCATCATCATCCTCATCATCATAATCCCATCATCATCATCTTCTTCTTCTTCTTCTTCTTCTTCTTCTTGATTATTATCAATATAATCAACATATTCATGATAATGAGAAGAAAAAGATAAAATCAATAACAGCAACAATAATTTAGTTTAAAAACAGTTATATCACAAAGCATGCATTTCATCTGGTTCTCTATGTAAAATGATAATTTACAGCTGGATACCATTTATAAAACACCATTCTTAGTCTGATAAGGCGTACAAAAATTGTTTCAGGTAACCCGACCTACCCTAAAAAAATGCCCCACCCTAGAACATTTTATTGAGTTCGTCGGATTATTTTTCTTTTCCGGAATTTTTGATCTCAAAATATATTTTCTTTGTGGTAATAAGCGATTTCTTGCGGTTCATTTCGTCAGCCGAAACGTGTGGAGGTCTAATTACCCCAAAACAGAAGTCACATCCTCAGGGTTACACGCTGTCAGTTAGATAATAAGCACATATGGTAGAGTGCTGGATGCGTATAATTTGTAAAATACAGTTTTTGAATATTTTATATGTAACAAAGAAGGAATTTAATTGCGCATGCGTAACCTTTAAGAACTTCCCGTAAGATTAGTAGTCTGCAAAGATTTTGAAAATGAACTATTACAAACACACTGTACTGGAAAGAATAACTGCCAGATGCCACCTTGACCCCATTTAGGGCTGTATTTTATGGGATGGTTGCTCTAGGGGGCATTAGGGGGTAAATGTGGGAAAATTAAAGCAAAATGTCCCCCAGAGTGGCAATCCGAGACCCATTGTGATCATCGTGTTGTTTTTCAGTTTCATTTTGACATTAATTTGCATTAGTTTCAACATTTCTCTCATTTATGTCATTATACCTTGTGTTGTAATCCTGAATATTGAGTTTAAGAACCTGTAAATGACAATAATGCCCGCAAAGGCCGTGTCCGCACTGGTCGATGCATTGGCCATGATGACCGTCCGACCAAGGCAGATCGGATGGTCATCATGGCCAATGCATCAACCAGTAAAATAAAATATGAACTAAATAGGATCTGTTAACTTTGCAAATTAGGAAAATTTGTATTATTCAAAGTAGGCACTTTGAATAATACAAATTTTCCTAATTTGCAAAGTTATCAGATCCTATTGAGTTCATATTTTATTTTGTAATTGTACTTCATTCAGGCTTTCAGCTGAAAAATACATGAAATGCATGCATAAAACACTTAAGCCGCTCACGCCAACCTAGACCCCACTTAATGGAGATAGCGGCATCAAAATTGAAATCGCCATCACAGTTTGGTTTAATTTGAGTATGTTTTTTTAATGCAGTGTTGAAAAGAACGAGGACCTCAGCCGGAACCATCAACTCATTGGTATACAAGTCTGGGTGAAGTAACGAGTCATCAAAACTACTTTACTTGTCAACTACACTGGAGCGTTGGGGCGGGGCCGTAAAGCTGACACAGTCGTTTCCGTACCATCGGTATCTTTGAAGGTTAGTACATGATTATTGTCATGTATTCTACTATCTAATGACTTCTTTTACAGCCTGGCATTCTTCTTATCAACACCAGTAGGAACAGCAAGAGTTTAACCCTTGTTGGGACTCTCAAACCCGTTTTTGAACTGAACTGTTCGCACGTGAGCTCGACAATCTGAAGCCGGCATAGCGGCTAGCCTTATCGCAGTAAATAAAACTTTGTAAACTATTTTATATGTACACTTATTGTATCTAAGTTACACTAGTAATCACAATATTGAGTAAACATGAACAGAAAACCTTTTTATTTTCACAGATTACTCAGCAGAGAGTACCTGAAACAGATTGAAGATTGCAGGCGGCTGACCTCACCCACAGGTTCAGGTGTGACAGAAGACTGTTAATTAATATCTGGCATTGACATTTTGGGGTCAAATTCTTTTTTTGTTGTGTGACAGGAGGTCAAATCTGTTGATTGTTATGTAAACAAACCCTTTTCTGGGATCAAATGGCATCTGAAATGCTACATGTATATGGATTTTACCCCCAAAAATGCAGAAACTTAAAAAAAATTGTTCAAAACAGAATAAAAACCTATTCTGTAACATTTAGAATGCCAATGAAGATTGTTTTCACTTCTGACTTTATATATTGTATCTGCTATGCCTATTAAAACTCAAACTTATGCTTAATTCTGAGTTAAAATCATGTTTTCCAGATGTATCCAAGTACATATTTTTCCGTCTAAATTTTTGCCTCAAAACACCATTATATGTGACATTTTCAATTTTATTTTTTTCCAATAAATCTTTAAACCAGTGTAATAGGACTTCATGTTCTTTCTCGAAATAGATCAGATTGATGAAAATTGTGGTTTTTATTCAAATTTGAAAGGGTTGGGTTCTGTTAAAGGTCTAATTACCCCAAAACGGAAGTCACATCCTCAGCTGTGAGTTAGATAATAAGCACACATGGTTGAGTGCAGGATGCATATAATTTGTAAAATAAAGTTTAAATGATATGTTTTGGTATCATTTTAAAGGTATATATGTAAACAATAAGAAAAAGGGCTGTTTTTGTGCACTACGTTTTGTCTAGTGGTTCCCAGCTTCATAACTTTTTGCCCATGTATTTATGCGCAAAATGGCAGCCTCCATGCCCGTCAAAACATGTGTGTTTTTTCTAAGGTAAATATTTTGAGTTACAACACATAGTATTTTTTGACATGCTTGTTTTTTCAAAAGGTTATGTCCTCATCTTTCCAACAATGTATGGTGATATATTGGAATGTAGCTTGGTCATGGTGAAAAGTGAGATCAAATTTTGAATATTTTATATGTAGCAAGGAATTTAAAGAGGGGTCCTCATAACCATACCTTTTCTTAAAGAACATTCTAAGCTGAAATGATTTAAGCAATAAAAAGGGTATGTCATGTTATATGTAAAAAAGAACTCGACACTAAACAAAGTTGACTGTTTTATCACCATCTTTTTAGCGGCTACTTTCTAGTTACCCGCCTCAGCGCAAGTGTCATACTGTAGTATCCAATCTTAAAACACATCAGTGATTTATTTGTGCATACCAATGCTTACCCTACCAACATCTCCAAAAAATAATATTAAAGCAAGTGTCTAAACCTAAAAACATGTCTTCGAGTTGAACGTGTTGATTTATTTAGAGAGTACAGCCCTACATTACTTATTTATTTAGTGTATTGCGACCTTAAAAGTGTTTCACATACATTGTCATATCATTTAATGACTGGATCCCATTAAATACTTCCTTCCTATGAAGTATTAAAGTAAGATTTTTATGACGGTAAATGTTGTAATAGTTTACCCATTATCATTTAAACTTGACAGAAATGACAAGAACAAAAAAGCTTTAAAACATTTTATTTAAAACAGTTTTTTATCTTCCCTGGAGTTGTTTATATCGTCTTTAAAATAATACAGTTTCTACAGCATAGTTTTGTATACATGTCAATATCACTGAGGCAGTACCATTTTGCACATATAAAACATAAATGTTCATGTACATCACAGTGTAAAATTCAGTTATTTGTTGCCATGCTTAAAGATGATTCTTAATAGATGTTTTTAATTTAACTACTTTTCTATCCTTTTAATGTAATCTGTTGAAGAATTTCACTCGTAAATAAACTATACTGAAGAATGTAGCGTTAGCTGTATCATAACTTTAAGAAACAGTAAAAGTTCATTGCGTATACATTTTGATACGATATGACCATTTAATAACAAAAATCAGTGCCTTGCAAATTGATTTTAATATAGATGTTAACTGGACAGGTGGCCTGGTTTTCACAGATTGTAATGATTTTCATGTATTTGGAAATTTATATGATAATATAGTAAAATTGTATCATATTTTAAGTGCATAAATGATAAACATTTGCAGCAAAAGTTGTTTAATTAAAATATCCACTTCAAAAGAATGTTTAAGTATATTAATTTGAATATTCATTCAGTTTTAGACGCTTCAAGTAGACAATTCACACACATAAAATCCCTACCTATCTACCCTATATTTTTTGGTCATGTTACCTGAAACAAACATATTTTTTAATGCCTAAGCATTCGACACAGTTACATGGAATAATCGTCGAAAAAAATCCTTTTAGGACTGACCCAGTCGTCCAGCTTGTACTAGTATTATATGTACAGACAAATTGTAAAGTCAAAGCAATTTACTGATATTTTGTATTGTAATGGCATACATTTAATTCAATACAATAGATCTAATTTAAATTACTACTGCTTCGATAAATTTTGCTAACACGTGTCTTTCAGAAGTTCAGATTTTTTTCTCAGCATTGTTTTTGCACCCGTGTATAACGATCGTTATCAGCTGATTATACCACCGTCCCCTATAATGCCTGCATGATCCCATTTTCATTTGATATATTAAGCTTTAATAATATATAAACTTATAGTTTAAAGTTATAAATTTTAATAGTAACATTATCAAAACTTTGTAGTTTCAACTATTCTAACTTGCTTTGTCTTAATGTATGTATGGAATTATTGTTACGCGTATTAAAACAACTGTTTATTTTTCCTTTGTTTCTTTTATTAATTTCAGGCATTATTTTGACGTTTTGTATTTTAAAAACTTTTTTGGGGGATCAAACATATTTTCTTATCTTTTATTAAACAATAATTCAAAGTATGTCTTCTGCTATAAATCAACATGCATACTCTGAAATATCTTAATGAATATAACTCTAATGCATTGTTATAAAACACAATACATCTTAATTTCCTTCTGCATTTCATTATCTTAAATAAGCTAAGCTGCAAATTATAGGTCTATGATACGGATAGAAAGATTGCTATCTTGTTATTACCCCCAATAAACGCCGCGGGGAACATACACTGCTACAACGGTAGTGTTCCACGACCCAACTCGGTCAAGTTCGACAACGCTCGTTTATTGAGTAAACAAGATGAATTTTAAACTGTAGATACCTCATTTAAGCCTAAATTCCCCCGCCGAAAATTTTAAACAATTAAACAAAATTAACACCACTCGAACAAGCAAGGTATCAATTTTCTAAATCCGTTTGTACTTTTCTGACAAACAAGTGGAAGTTTATCTTTTTATGCGATGAAATTGAAAATGCACAATATTTCCGACCGAGGTTCTATTTCTTTCTATAGGAAATAGGGTGATCTAACAAAAGTGCAAATTCCCCCGCCTAAATTGTAAAATAAAATAAAATAAATGGTACCATTATAAAGAGCATAAAATTCTCTTTTCAAATCCGTTTGTACTTTTCTGAGAGCCAAAAAAAATAATTAGGAAGTTACGGCAAATATTATTTAACGCTCCCTATCAAATCAATGTAATTTTTACGTGAGAAGTATCGATTTTTGCACCGCGCTGAGAGGCGAGATTGCTACACACGAATGCACGATCAATAGTTACCAAAAAATTAAGTTTAAACACACTTTCAGTTATTTGGCTGAACAAATTCATCAGAAATCGCGGCTCGGATAGGAATGATCTTGTTTCAAGATATTTCCTTGAGGGACTGATGTATCTGGTGAATTTGTTCAGTCAAATAACTTGATTTCTTATTGGCTAACTATGTCGTGACCACGAGTTAGTTAAGTCGTGGCCACGAGTTACGTAACCCGTGGCCACAACATAATAAGTCCTTGCCACTTGATGCTAAGTCGTGGCCACGACTTAATAACTCGTGGCAAAGAGATAAACATGTTCCGTCGATGCCACCGTAAGTTTCTGATCACTCGCAAACACGTTTTTCATGTTAACATTAGGACTAAAAGCCGTTAAATGTCGCGAACAATTATGTCAATACATTTTTCTTAGTTTTCTTTTGAAGAGAATTAATTAAACATGCTTTTTTAGGTAGCGCCTTCTCGTAGAATACATGTCTTGCTTCTCTTTCGCTGTTAATTAAAAATGTTCTATACGAGTCGTGTCGTGGGAAAACCGGGGTTAATGCATGTGCATAAAGTGTCGACCTGGATCAGCCTGCGTAGTCCGCACAGACTTATCCAGGACGACACTTGCCGCTTTTATGGTATTTTATATTTCAAGGCAGTCTCTTCTAAACATAAATCCACTGTAGGCGGAAAGTGCCGTCCTGGATTAGCCCGTGCGGACTGCATAGGCTAATCCGGGACGATACATTACGCATATGCATTAAGCCCGTTTTTTCCTCACGACACGCCTCATGCAGTGTAATGGAATGCCTTATGTCTTATTCGTGTTGTCTTGTTCAGGAGTGTCTTATTATGTAAAAAATACGTATTATTATGTTTAAATATTAATTCACCATGTCATTCATGTGCTATGATCAGGTGAACTTGTCAATGTAATGTGTTATTATGTCAAAAAGACATGTCATTATGTTAAAATATTGTTTCATCGTGTTCTATGATCAGGTGAACTTTGCAAAGAATATGTTATTATGTCAAAAAGACGTGTCATTATGTTAAAAAGTGTTTAATTATGTGCTAAGATCAGGTGAACTTGTCAAAATAACGTGTCATTTTGTTAAAATAGTGTTTCATCATGTTTCATCATGTGCTATGATCAGGTGAACTTGTCAAGGGAATATGTTATTATGTCAAAAAGACGTGTCATTATGTTAAAATAGTGTTTCATCATGTGATATGATCAGGTGAAATTGTCAGGAAAATATGTTATTATGTCAAAAATACGTTTTATTATGTTAAAATAGTGTTTCATCATGTGCTATGATCAGGTGAAATTGTCAAAAGAATATGTTATTATATCAATAAGACGTGTTATTATGTCTGCAAATCAAATTAACTTATCGACTTCAATGTCCTTCACGCATGCGTTTACGTCTTATCGTGTCAGTATTGTATCAATGTGCGGTGCTTTCCGCCATTGTAGTGAGTGCATGCTATTTTTAGCTCAACAACAACAACTTGTCATTTGAACAAAACAACATACCGTTTGAACAAAATGAATTTACTTTAGACATGATAAGACAGTGTTACAACAAAATAAAACTTATCATTGACAAAACAACAAGTGGGTTTGACATGATAGCACGGTATTTGGACAAAATGGAACGCTATCTGGACAAATCAACATCATATATTTACAACTTTTAAACATGTCACTACACTGACAAAATCAAACGACATTTTAACATAACACAACAATTTGACATAACAAGTCACATTGCATACAAGATAACTCATAGCATTGGAAAAACAACACGTGTACATAACATAATAACACATGCGAAAGACAAACTCACATTATGAGTAGACAAGATGAACCGATATACAAACTAGACAACATTGAAGTTTGACATAATAACATATACTGCTAACATAACGACACAGCCGAAGACAACAAAAGACAGTCACGGCGTTCCATACAGTATTTCCACTGTTTTAATATTGGTTCATATTTAAATCAAGGTAACTTGATTGAGGTTAATTGAGTGTTTTAACTGTTTCTTTTCTTTTCGTTCAATTTATAGACGGTATATTACGCACATAAGTTTTATCGCGCTGTACTTTTGTTTTTCAACAAAATTTCAAAATTAAGAACAACAAGAACAACAAAACAAGAGGGCCAATACTGACCTAGGTCACTCATCTGAGTGTTAAGCATCGTAATGGCTATTAACAAAAGGATTGTTTAAGATTTCAATATAGCCATATAAGGAAAACTGTCCCACTCCCTAGCGGCCCTTATTTTTAACAAATCAAAATGATTTAAAGAAATTTTATAAAGGGTCACCCAAGGAACATTTATGTGGAATTATTTTAAAATCCATCCAGCGGTTCCAGACAATAACATTTTATAACGTTTTCAAAGCCATATAAGGAAAACTGCCCCGCCCCCTGGCGGCCATGTTTATTAACAAATTAAAATGATTACAAGGAAATCGGTAGAGGGTCATCCAATGAACATTTCTGTGAAAATATTTTTAAATCCAGCCAGTGGTTTCAGACTAGAAGATTTTAAAATTTTCTATTTAGCCATATAAGCAAAACTGTCCCGCCCCCTGGCAGCCAAATTTTTTAACAAATGAAAATGAGTTCAAGAAATCTGGTAGAGGGTCACCCAAGGAACAATTCTGTGAAATTATTTTAAAATCCAGCCAGTGGTTTCAGACAAGAAGATTTTTAAAGTTTTCAATATAGTTATATTAGGACAACTGCCACGCCCCCCCCTGGCGGCCATGTTTTTTAACGAATCAAAATAATTTCAAAGAATTTGGTAGAGGGTCACCTAAGGACAATTTGTGTGAAATTATTTTAAAATCCACCAGTGGTTGCAGACAAGAAGATTTATAAAGTTTTCAATAAAGCCATATAAGGAAAAATGCCCCACCCCCCTGGCGGCCATGTTTTTTAACGAATCAAAATGATTTGAAAGAATTTAGTAGAGGGTCACCCATGGAGCATTTCTGTGAAAACTATTTTCAAATCCAGCCAGTGGTTTCTGATAAGAAGATTTTTTAAGTTTTTAAGCTTTTGGTTGCCATTGCAAGCAGAATTTTCAATATATTTTAATAAATTGAAGGGTTCTGGTAAAGGACAATCACAAGAACATTTCTGCCAAGTGTGGTTAAAATCCGCCAAGTGGTTTCAGAGAAGAAGTTGTTTGAAATAAAATGTGGACGACATACGACGGACGACGGACGCCGGACACAGACTGACCACAATAGCTAACCCTTGAGCACTTCGTGCTCAGGTGAGCTAAAAAAAACACATACACAAGTCACCCAAATGGCCAATTTTAAATGTATGCATACTGTTTATTTATAACACTGCTAATAAACCACACACACTCTATTTGCAGAAGATATATCAGTTTGCTTTGCACGTCTGGGGCCGTGTTACAGAAACATCTGAAGTTAAATCTTATCCTTATCTTAAAAAGTCATTTTTTAGGTAAGATGCCAATAAATTATCGTGTATCCCTCCGTGGTCTTTTCGAAAGTAGTGCCTATTACTAAAGAGTTCCTTTTCTCTTCTGGTATAGAAGCTATTTATCAATCTCAGACATGCCTTGTGTGGTTATTTCTGACGGGTTTTTTTTGTTTTGTTTTTTACTTTTTTTTACGGAAACTCGCCTTTTGCATATCACAGCATATCGAGCAAAACATTGTAGGTTTTACACATTATTTATGTCTACTGCATTAAAATAAGTCTAAATGAACTGGTAATTTGACTGGTTTATATGATATAGGTACGAACTTTAGCTTCCGCTCCCCACACAATCGAAGCACTGAAAACGCAAGCCAGATGGCTAATCATGTGTTACACTCAAATTCGTTTTTTGAAGCATTTCTACTAAGCGAATCAACCTGAAATTTTGCATGTGTGTTACAAGTAGGTTAATAATGATGTAGACGAGTTTGATTTTTCACGATAGCAAACTTTTGATTTCAACGGAGTTTTCTTTAAGGTTAGATACCAGTAAATCATTGTGTTTTCCTCCGTTGTCCATTCGAAAGTTGTGCCTATTACTAAAGAGTTCATTTTCTCTTCTGGTATAAAAGCCATTGAGCAATCTCAGACATGCCTTTTGTGGTTATTTCTTATAGCACATGTGTGTCTGGAACATTTTGGTGTATTTCATTGGAGGCTAACTTGAAAGGTGAACTTTTGGGGTGTGTTTACTGTGGTATGGGGCTTTCATCGAAATATGACTGCCGACACCCTAGTTTCTACCGGTGTCTGCATTGAGGCAAGATGCATTTTCTTAGAAGTAACATGGAATATAGATTATTGCAATTTTTTGAAGAGGAAAGATTCACCTTTAAATTGGTACCATGCATGCACAATCTGAAATAATGGAAATGCTAAAAAAAATATCGGAAAGTTCGCCGTTTTATAACGGGACCCTATGGGAATTGTAATTACTGGTATCTAACCTTTAGCAATGTATCCCTTGAGTACATGAAACTCTGCAAATGTGTTCACGAATTATCACTAATAATCAACAATTTACGTAACTATAATTGGAGTCACTAATATTTATAAAATTAAAAAAAAACAACATAACCTTACTAAAATTGGAACTTAAAGTGTACTTAAGATGTTACTGAAATATGGAGCCAGATCATTTAAGAATTGTCTATGACATCTGCAATATTAGGTTCGTTCTTGTTCAATGAGATTTCCCCATTGACAAGCACAAGATACGGCTCTTGCCTTTGTAAATGCGTTGTTTGTTTAATGCGGAAAAACATTTTTATTGAGATACATTGTTTCAGAGATTTCTGTCACTCAGGTAGTTAACGAACCACTTCACTCGAGAGTCTTAATAATGCACAGTAATAACTGTCGGTTTTAAGAGAATTTTGTACCAACGCGACCATGATTATAATTTCGTCCGCGTCGTTCGTCATCTACATGTCTGCTGCACGAGAACGTCATAAAGGCGTCTTTTTTTTAGTATTTTACAGCGTCTTTTTTCAACTTCATTCAGACTGTATTTGTCATAAAATTGTCTACAGCGATCGCCAAAAAAACTTCTGTGGATAACGACAAACGAACATCAGCTCCAGATTAATACTAACTAACGACTGTATTATTAATTCCAGTGAGCGAGAAAGAGTAGCCTCCCTTAATAATTACATAAGTTTGCAAAAATTAGTTAAAGGGACCTGTTCACAGAATTACGAATTGACAATTTTCAAATTTGTTGTCACATATTCAAAAAATAAAACAATAGTGTATATAAAGGAGCTAAATAATATTACTGACATATGCATATACTGTAAACACCATTTCGTTCAAGACAAATACTCAGTTCAACTGTTGCAATGGACACAATTATAAAGCGTTTGTAACGCTAAACGATGGAAAAATTTTGATTGTTTCTGTTGCTTTGGAAAGAATTTTTTTTAAAAACAGCTGAATCACTTACAAGAAGTAAAAAATACACTGACGAGTATATGAAGCGGAATGGCCCAGAGGTAATGCGTTAGATTTTTGATCCGGGGGTCTGAGGTTCGAACACCGTTCGGGGCAATATATTTTTATGTTCCTATTTTTTACATGCTTTTCTTCTTACAGTACTTGAGCTCTTTATTTCAGTTTCTTTAATTTGTCAAGTCAAGACGTTTAATCATTTAATGGCATATTAAGAAAAATACAAACATATGTGAACAAGTTCCTTTAAATGACACACGAGTGTCCGGACACTGTCTAAAACCTTCATATTCACAAGCTTTGTATTTTTACGAGTTCGAAGTCTTATAAATAACCGAGTAAGAGTACACAAATGACTCTTTGTTTTGTTTATTACCATGGGTGACCGCGAGATCTTTTTCAGACATTAGTTCGTTTTCTTGTGTCCATGAAATAGTTATACCTGCAGTTTTTACCAGTACCAGTGTTCACTGTTTCATATAAATAGTTAGTAAAAAAAAAAAAAAGAAGACATTCAAGACCGTGCATAAAGCGCACCCATTATAACGCGCACCCGATTTTTGAAGCAAAATTTGAAAGGGGAAAGCTGGGGGACAATTGCAGCCGTTTTTGTCAATGTCCGTGAATTGCCTTTTTTGTCCGTGTTTGCTTTTGGTTTTAGTATGCTGTAATATTACACTAAACTTATATTCATAAAAAAAACGTAAGAAAGGTAAATTCCAAATACGCACACATACTTATCTTATGCACGAAACGCGTATTTATCCAAATCAAATCAATCTTGTTAATAAACAAAACGTTTTCCGTCTATTTATTATATTATTATATTTATTTTACTGAAAGGTAATTAGAACGTAGTGGTTAATTGATGAAAACGTAATGATTTAATTACAAACAAAATATGATGAATATATAACTTAAAATTTTGAACAGAAAATAAAAAATATTTCCTATAAAAACTTGTGAGTCGGGCCAAATTTCGTGATTCCGTCGCGTTAACGCAAATAAATTGAATTTTTTTTAATGCTGGCCTTGCCTTCTTATGTTTTCCATGCATTAATACATGTAAATAAAAACAACAATGATGACTGAAACGAAAATTGAAATGGAATTTGATTTAAGATAATTGATGAGAAAGCAATCGCCATTTTAGATTCCATGAAGAAAGGTCGTTTAATTACTTAAATATATTACGACTGCTACTACAAACACTATATGTGTCTGCAATGTATTCCTGAAAAAACTTCTCCTCGACTTCGTATGCAAAGGTGTATTTAATATACAGTTATTGTAGTAATTCCGAATCACTGGTAGTTCCGGTGAGAGAGATAAAACGCCAACTAAAAAACACATCTCCTCCCCTCGGCTTCTTAAAATACAATGTCTTGTTAATCAAACAGATAAATATCATATTTCCCACTATCTTTTTTAAATCTGCTTTAAAATTGCACGGAAAAATTATAACAGACAGAAAACCTTCCCAATGAACTGTAACCTTCCTCAAATATTACGTTTCACAATAAGAAAATAGATTGTTCAGTTGACACAGCCCATTTTTATGAAAGCCATGGCTGTCTTATACCGTTCTTTTTCAATATATGTCCGTGCTTTACACGCTAGATAAACATTAAACCGATATACCGGTAGATAAAACAGCCGAGCGCTACCGCTACCGGAGATTAATGAGTGCCAGGTCAATAAAATCGCAAGATAGTTCTAATGTTTCTTTAGACGCTTAAAATATGACAAGTCAGGGGGCGTACAGGGGTGTACGTAGACCGAATTTGAGTACAGGCACAGTAAAGTTTTTCTTTGTTTGTTTGCATTTTTTGCCGTTTTTAACATTATTTCAGCCATATCACGGCGGTAAGTAAGCATACTCACACTTTTCCTGGGCAAGCTTAGCCGATCTAAGCGGTGTACCAGTACTAAGTGCACATACATATGCCAGTAACTGACAACTGCCCTGCTTGATCAGGATAGGGGAGAATGGCCGTTTAAATAATTTCATGACCAATCCCCACACAATTGGCACGGCTGGGTCTCGAACTCACGATCCCCGGATTGACAGTCCAGTGCTCTACCAACTGAGCTAGCCGGGCCCGACTAGGCACAGTAAAGGCTATCAATTAAGGTATGTATGTAATTGTACTAACAAACAAACAAACCATAACCATTTATTGAACAAGCTTAATTCAAAGTGTATTTGTGACCTAATAAAATCGTTTCATTATTATCAAATATTGCAACATTGCTTGCTGATATGCTAAATGTTCATTTTTAAGCAATTTTTTAACACACGCGTGCTTATAAGAGTATACATGATTCTGCTTTCTCAGAAAAAAAAAACAAGTTCAGTCCGCGTTTCGCAATAAATCAAACCCACCAAATACTTACATTTCTTAAGTTTTTCGTAGCAAATAAAGACCATCTTGTCAGTGATACCGGTCTTCCAACTAATGTAACAGATACACTACATTGTTTTCGAAAGAATTCAAGCGCATGTAAGCTGATAACTATCCGCTATTTGGGGGCTCTTAAGCAACTTCAGCCCCTGTAATAATTCACCATTCAGGAAGTGGCACACAGACACATAATTTATCAGCTGACGTCTTTCCCATAATTCTTATGAATGTACACTGTCTGCATTAATGTGACAACGTGAATGAATTGCTACATTAACGGATAACGCGAGTTCTCGAAAACAATGTGTGGAAACAAGGGCTCCTAAACGTTTATGCTGAGTTCGTGAAAAGGCACACACCTCTGTAGGACCATATTTTTCACAAATCATATTTTGCACGTTTGTGAAAAATAGGATCTCATTCTTCACAGGTGTGAAAATTGAGATCGTATTCGTCACACATGTCTGTCTTATTATCATTCACAATTTCTGTGAAGTTTGTGGTCGAATCCAGCTTTTGATATGCAATTGCAATCATATTCTTCTGTAATCCGTATGCATACCCCGTTTTAGGCAAATTGCAATCTTCACACTTAAATATGTGACACATGAGATCCTATTCTTCACAGGTGTGTAACAAATATAATTTGTGAAAAATATGATCGTACATAACTCTTTTCAGCTTAAGCTAACTTCTATTGTCGAACAAATGTCGACGATACCCAAAGCGAAACCTTCGGCAATGATTTGAAAAATAAAATACTCAACTGAAGTTCATAGTTTGCTCATTGCAAACGTCAGCAATTTGAAACTGTCGGTATTTAGTTTTCAGTCAACGGTCTCAAAAATGTTAGGAAGAGTCGGGAATTACTTTTTAAAACATGTTTTTAAAGACACATAACTGTCTTAAAACATTGAAAATTACCTAACATCTGACCAAATACGGATTTCATGATAACCAATTATCGCAAAAAAATTTAGGGTCGGGGGGGGGGGGGGGGTCGAGGCGATAGGTAAGATCGGTTTGCTCGAAACACATAAAACATATTTGGACTGAATACGACTGTGTGTAATGATTTTAAAGAAACACTACCCTTCAAATTCTTTATACAATAACGGAATAAATGTACCGGCTATGTTGAATAACATTTTTCACAAATCATATTTTTCACACACCTGTGAAGAATAGGATCTCATTTGTCACACTTTATAAGTAAAGAATGTATTTGGCCAAAACGGGGTATGCGTGAATAAGACTGTGATGTGTGAAGAATAAGATCTCAAATTTCACACCTGTGAAGAATGAAATCCTATTTTCTGCAGATCTGCGAAATATGTATTGTGAAAAATATGGCCCTACACGGCTATACTACTACTCTAACTACTACTACTACTACTACTACTACTACTACTACTACTACTACTGCTACTACTACTACTACTACTACTACTCTTCTTTCCTATAGATTCAGCCATTCATAAAGATTCGGCCATCCCCAGATAATAGAAATTAACTATTATTACTTGTAAAACTTGTGTTATCTATCTGTATGGAGACAATTCTATCGCATAAATATTGTTTTTGGTTTTAAAAATTGTGAATTTTAGATTTTGTCTGAGAAAATTAATATTTTTCAAAGACATTCCCAAAAATTGCCTCACACTTTGTGCATAAGCCAAGAATTTTGTAAACATTCATGTTCAAACAGTATGCTAGTGTGTGTTAATCTAACAAGAATGCTTCTAATGAATTATATCAAAATTGTAACGAAATTTTAGTGTTTTCTTATCCAAATGAAGACCGAACATAATGATAGGAAACATCTGACAAATTCATGGTTGCTACGGTGCCTTCCATTGGTCAGTAACTAAGTGAATTATCTCTAAATTATCTGGTCTTTATATAGTAGGAGAGACCTTAAATTTATAGATAAAAGTCTCACTGGTTTTACAATTGTGCTCATTTAGGGTATAAAAGCAGTTTAGCTCTTAATTGGCTGAATCTACAGGAAAGAGTCTACTACTGCCACTACTACTGGTACTACTACTACTACTACTACTACTACTGCTACTACTACTACGACTACTACTACTACTACTACTACTACTACTACTACTAATACTACTACTACTAATACTACTACTACTAATACTACTACTACTACTACTACTACTACTACGACTACTACTACTGCTACTACCGCTACTACCACCGGTACTTCCACTAATAATAATAATAATAATAATCATAATCATAATCATAATTATCATAATAATCATTATCATAATAATCATAATAATAATATTACGAACCATTTTATAATATTTATTCCATAATAAACAGATTATGCGTATATTCCGACTGATGTACAATGTGACATTTCAACCATCTAGCTATTATTTAACGAGCACGACAAACAATGACACGAAACCGTATGCCACTAGCGGATCCACGGGGGGTCGCCCCTGCGCGCCGCCCCCCCCCCCTCCCTAAAACTCCCGGACCATACATATATGGGCATATGTAAAACATCAAAACTGGATAAATATGCTTTTTCTTTTCGCTTCGCTCGCTCAATTTGGTGAAAGATACACATTCACTTTAGTCAACAATACCCGACATAACCCCCCCCCCCCCAATACGATCTCATACGTGCACCGTGGTACCGGCGCCAAAGTTCATCGAAAACGATAAACTATAGACAATCGGTATATATACTTTTATTTGTGGATCATATTGTTTTCTTTTTTAAATTCATATATTATATAAAGATGTCAGATGCAATACACCGTTGGCACGGGATACCACACAGAAGACAATTATACTTTTCGAATAAATATGTATTAAAGTCGAAAAATGTAAATCGACAATTTTTTTTTCAATGTTCTAGTGCCAATCTCGCCAAATTTCATATAGTTGAATGCATTTATTAAAAAGGTACAGACTGATAAAGCAGAGAGGTGTCCACAACGCTGACTCCAATTCCTAGCGATTCCATTTTTTCGGCACCATATGTCAGCGAAATTGACACAAGGTCGGTATCACTTGCCGTATTATTTCACAACGCAATCATACGAGTATCGTTCACAATATTTCGTGTAAAAACATGCTCGTCCGTCTGTCCTTTAGTTCGGTTCGATGGAAAAAACACAGTGCATAGCACATTTGAAGACAATTGATGAGCATGACTGTGAACGCGTGATGATGATGATGATGATGAGATGATGTGCAAAGATTTGTCATACATCTTTGACACGGATCTGTACATAGCTGATCACTGCAGACCCACAGATACATAAAACCGTTATAACTGCACGATCAAAAGTTTACACTCGCCCTAACCCGAAATCCTCAATCCGCCACTTTATGCCACATCATTTATATACATGCGCACGTTTGTGGCTCTTCAGAAGCGGAAGTGTGTATGTGATACTTTATAGACTTTGATCATTGTGGAGATCCGAACACCGGATATTGCTCTAGAACCCGTGCATGTATACGGGAAGCTAACATGTGGACAACACAGACTTCCAGTGTAACCCCTTCCATTTGTTCATATCATTGTTTCAGATTAAACATAAACAATCATTTTTTCATATTTTTGTGGGATCATTCTCAAGTTTCAATGTAGAAGGTGACATGTGTGAAAAATAATTTATCTCGTGGCCACGACATAATTAGCCAATCAGAAATCAAGTTATTTGGCTGAACAAATTCACTAGAAATCGCAGCTCGGATAGAAATGATCTTGTTTCAAGCTATTTCCTGGAGGGGTTTGTGTATCAAGTGAATTTGTTCAGCCAAATAACTGGATTTCTGATTGGCTAATTACATCGTGGCCACGATATACTAAGTCGTGGCCACGACTTAATAACTCGTGGCCACGAGATATAAAAAAAAAATCACATGTCCGTCTATTCCACCGTACTACGCAATGCTATGCTGTTAATTTTATTTATATAAATCTTGGAAGTATTCTGATTAATTAAGGAGGTAATTGTAAGGGTCGAACGAGGTTTCTTCATTTTTGGCTTTTTTGTCTGTTTCGTGGTTTTCTGTATAGTGTGCAATATAGGCACTTGGTCCTAGTAATGGACTAAAGATATTTGGTTTTATAGCTACGATGGGAATTAAAATGCTTTGTATGGAAATTTAAATAATAGTATACTATGTTGTTAACACTGTAAATATAATACGGTGACATATAAGTGTCATAATGGGTATATTGTATGTTATAATCCGAATATACATATAATGGGTATATTGTATGTTATAATCCGAATATACAATCGCCAATCTCCTCTAATTTTTTTCTAACTTTATGGCGGTTGACATATTGCGATCGGATAAAAAAAATACTTTAATTGTCATTTATATACGTCAGAAAGGAAAATTGCAAATTAGAGCTAGACTGTTACTGCTAGCTACTGAATGCATGTGCGTAAAGTGTCGTCCCGGATTAGCCTGAGTAGTCCGCACAGGCTAATCCAGAACGACACTTTCCGCTTTTATGGTATGTTCTGTTTCAAGGAAGTCTCTTATAAACATAAATCCACTGTAGGCGGAAAGTGCCCTCCCGAATTAGCCTGTGCGGACTGCACAGGCTAATCCTGGACGACACTTTACGCACATGCATTAAGACCGGTTTTCCCACGACACGCCTCATATGTACATGTATGTAGCGCGTCAAGTATATCTTCAAAAAGACAAGCGGTGGGGCTTCACTGAATTAAAACAGGAGCATCATTGTTCGACTACTACAAATATTTAATTAATGACTTGAATATACATTTCTTTAAGATGTCTATCCATCAATTACAAGTTAAATTACAGTGTTTACGATGCAATCAAGATAACTTGCTGTTTATCAATAAAGCCGTGCAATTACTGTCGCCACATGTTTTATCCATACATGAACATCATTTCAAAGTCAGTAACAATAAGCATTTAAAATGAAGCCATGATCAGTGCGCGTAACAATCCTCAAGAAATGTTGTTTTCTTTGTTTGAGTTTAAAAGAATAAGCAGAAAATTAATTTCCCTTAATGCAATGTAATGAACGCTAGGTGGCGTTGTAAGTCAGCGCGAGGAAATTGTGGAAGTTTGGTGGTATTCAGTCATTCAGCTTCGGACAGCCGAACTGTGTAGACGAAGTTTAAATTTTGCGAGTTTTTGCATTCCTTATTGTTCTTGTTTGAAAGTAGAATTTAACTTCATTCTTCAGCCATTAACAAAGAAGTACCAAACAGTTGAACGGGAACTGTGTTTAACACTGTATTTTGTTTTGTGTTTGCTTCTGTATGTATGTTTGTGTACATGTAAACTTTATGTACATGTATGAATTGTGTTCATGTTGATTTCAGAAATGTATTTGTTACAAAGTACATACAATGCACCTATCAATATTTTCCCCCACGGGGGGGGGGGGGGGGGGGAGCAGCGGGTAGGGTGAGAAAGGCCGTTCAAATAATTTCATGACCAATCCCCACACAAGTTATGTGGCCGGGCTGGGGTTCAAACTCACGATCCCCGGATTGACAGTCCAGCGCTCTACCAACTGAGCTAGCCGGGCCCGACTGGGAGGAAGAAGTCTGTCTATATAAAGTGAATGAAAGGGAATATTTAAAGGCCTAGTTTAAAGAATGTCTGGCGTCTCCTTGGGGTACTCCGCTCTGTGTATTGGTCCACCATAAAATCTCTTATCATTATCTGCAATCTTTTCTTTCAGCTGACTGAACAGTGGCTAAGTGCACTGTTCCCTTTGCAACTGCGTATTGATATCAGCTGTTAAGGGTCGTCACACTGTGACCACAGCAGGGTACCAATACACAGGGGTCCAATACCCCGGATTTAGGGGGAGGGGGGCTCAAATAAAGAAGGATTAAACTAGGCCTTTAAGGGTATTTAGGGAAATGTGGTATGTGTCATACAGATAATGTGACGAGGTCTCTTTGGTAGATCACACTTATAACACAATTGAAAAGTGTCGCCAAAATTACAAGAAACATACGTTACGATGCTAAAATGAAACTAGATAGATAAAATACAAATAAAATGTTAACTGAATGTTGTTTAAAGGAAAGGTGTATTATTTATCTAAATGATTACATGTGTTTTTAAGAGCTAAAAGTGAGATTTTATTTCTGGATAGCACTGCATATTTAATTGTTGCTGTGTCTCAAATCTACTTGACATCTGTTATACTGGGGTTAACAACAAACACATGTATATAAAGCGAATATTACTTTTAAGAAAAGATATAAGGTCATATTACACTAAATCAATAAGTCTGACATGTAGGGGCTGTACTCTCTAAATAAATCAACAAGTTTAACTCGAACATGTTTTTAGGTTTCGACACTTGGTTTGATATTCTTTTTTGGAGATGTTGCACTAGTAAATCGCAGATATGTTTTAGGTCTAATTACCACAAAACGGAAGTCACATCCTCAGGGCTGTCAGTTAGATAATAAGCACATATGGTTGAGTGCAGGATGCATATAATTGTAAAATACAGTTTAAATGATATGTTTTGGTATCATTTTAAAGGGTATATATGTAAGCAATAAGAAAAAAGGCTGTTTTTGTTCACTACTTTTGTCTAGTGGTTCCCAGCTTCATAACTTTTGGCCCATGTATTCATGTGCAAAATGGCAGCCTCCATGCCCGTCAAAACCGGTGTGTTTTTTCTAAGGTAAATATTTTGAGTTACAACACATATAATTTTTTGACATGTTGTTTTTTCAAAAGGTTATGTCCTCATCTTTCCAACAATGTATGGTGATATATTGGAAAGTAGCTTGGTCATCGTGAAAAGTGAGATCAAATTTTGAACATTTTACATGTGACAAAGAAGGAATTTATTTGCGCATGCGTAACCTTTAAGATTGGAGACTACAGTATGACACTTGCGCTGAGGCGGGTTACATTCAATTAGAAAGTAGCCGGTAAAAATATGGTGATAAAACAGTCAACTTTGTTTAGAATCGAGTTCTTTCTACACATTACATGACATACCCTTTTTATTGCTTAAATCAATTCAGCTTAGAATGCTCTTTAAGGAAAGGTATGGTTATGAGGGTCCCTATGTGCTGAAATTAATTAAGCTAGATATATTTGCATTACTGTGCATGTAATATATGTTGCTGTTATAATTTACTGGATGTTACAATAGTTTTTATACCACTTGTATTGTTATGAGATTGTTCAAATCGCTTTGGAATTAAAATGACTGAACATTGTACAACATGCAAAGCAATAAAAAATATGTTTTTTGAAGTTGATTTTTGTATTGTTTTTTCATCAGGCCTTTTTGCACGGTTTTATTGAGAAACAGCGATCTACATGTACATCTAAACACCTATACTCTACGCTACTCTTAAACAGCGAACTATATGTACATCTACACAACTATACTCTACGCTACTCTTAAACAGCGAACTATATGTACATTTACACAACTATACTCTACGATACTCTTAAACAGCGAACTTACTTTATGTACACAACTATACTCTACGCTACTCTTAAACAGCAAACTATATGTACATCTACACAACTATACTCTACGCTACTCTTAAACAGCGAACTATATGTACATCTACACAACGATACTCTACGCTACTCTTAAACAGCGAACTATATGTACACAACTATACTCTACGCTACTCTTAAACAGCAAACTATATGTACATCTACAAAACTATACTCTACGCTACTCTTAAACAGCAAACTATATGTACATCTACACAACTATACTCTACGCTACTCTTAAACAGCGAACTATATGTACATCTACAAAACTATACTCTACGCTACTCTTAAACAGCGAACTATATGTACATCTACACAACTATACTCTACGCTACTCTTAAACAGCAAACTATATGTACATCTACACAACTATACTCTACGCTACTCTTAAACAGCGAACTATATGTACATCTACACAACTATACTCTATATGTACATCTACACAACTATACTCTATATGTACATCTACAAAACTATACTCTATATGTACATCTACACAACTATACTCTATATGTACATCTACACAACTATACTCTACGCTACTCTTAAACAGCGAACTATATGTACATCTACAAAACTATACTCTATATGTACATCTACAAAACTATACTCTATATGTACATCTACACAACTATACTCTACGCTACTCTTAAACAGCGAACTATATGTACATCTACAAAACTATACTCTATATGTACATCTACAAAACTATACTCTATATGTACATCTACAAAACTATACTCTATATGCACATCTACACAACTATAGTCTACGCTACTCTTAAACAGCGAACTATATGTACATCTACAAAACTATACTCTATATGTACATCTACACAACTATAGTCTACGCTACTCTTAAACAGCGAACTATATGTACATCTACAAAACTATACTCTATATGTACATCTACACAACTATACTCTACGCTACTCTTAAACAGCGAACTATATGTACATCTACACAACTATACTCTACGCTACTCTTAAACAGCAAACTATATGTACATCTACACAACTATACTCTACGCTACTCTTAAACAGCGAACTATATGTACATCTACACAACTATACTCTATATGTACATCTACACAACTATACTCTATATGTACATCTACACAACTATACTCTATATGTACATCTACACAACTATACTCTATATGTACATCTACACAACTATACTCTATATGTACATCTACACAACTATACTCTATATGTACATCTACACAACTATACTCTATATGTACATCTACACAACTATACTCTATATGTACATCTACACAACTATACTCTATATGTACATCTACACAACTATACTCTATATGTACATCTACACAACTATACTCTATATGCACATCTACACAACTATACTCTATATGTACATCTACACAACTATACTCTATATGTACATCTACACAACTATACTCTATATGTACATCTACACAACTATACTCTATATGTACATCTACACAACTATACTCTATATGTACATCTACACAACTATACTCTATATGTACATCTACACAACTATAGTCTACGCTACTCCTAAAGGGACTTGTTCACAGATTGTTTGTATATTTTTTTTTTAAGTCTTCGCTTCAATGTCTTAACTTGACATATTAAAGCATCGGAACTAAAAAGCTCAAGTATAATAACGAGAAAAGAAAAAAAGTTGCTCCCACTTGGGTTCTAACATCAGACCTCTGGATCAAAAGGCTCTAACGCCTTAACCATTCCGAATCGTATATAAAAGTCGTCGCATGTTTTTTACTTTTTGTTGGGAATCCACGTGTTGTCAACAATTTTAACGTAAACAACTGAACCACTCCAATTTGTAATATCGTTTAGCGTTACAAACGCTTTATAATTTTCTTAATTTCAGCTGATGATTACTTATTAAAGGGACTGAACTCCAGATGGTCCAATCGTAAAAACGAAAGAAAATTGTCACTAACACATGATTTTTTTACATAATCGTATAGAACACATTAAAAAAACTGGACACGTGTGTTTTATTTACCTGAAAAAAAAACAGTGATTTTATCTTGTTTTCGTCCGTTTTATCGTTGCAAAATATATAGCGTCTGCAGTCGCTATAACCCATCGAGTAATATAAAAATAGCGCCGTTTATATTTAGGATAATCACGTGACAGTTTAGTGTTGTCGAGTTGCTCATGCGCACACTTGAACACAGGTGCGTGTATTGGGACAAGCCTTCGTACTTTAAATCGGAAATACATGGTTCAAGGAAAGTGCGAACTAATTCAACTTATATTTTTCAATGAAATTACAGTTGGTGACAGTATTTGATTGTGTTCTATACAAATAGTGATGGTTTTACGCATGTTTTACCATTTCGGCATAACTACCAAAAACGTACATTTTATGCCCATCTGGAATTCAGTATCTTTAACAAAACGGTATTTACAGTTTATTTATATGTCAGTAGTGTTATTTCGCTCTTTTATATACACTGTTCTTGTATTTTAGGAATCTGTGAGAAAAAGTTTGAAAATTGTCAATTCGTCAATCTGTGAACAGGTCCCTTTAATGGCTTAAGTGTTTACCAACTTTCATCTATACATGCATGCATCCAATCTCCTATTCGGCGCTCTAGAGCCGTAGTTAATTAATTATTTTATGTTGTTATATACGGCTTTGAAACTGAAAGACTTATAAATTTCAAAAGATTATTGTAAGAATCATTTCACACTTTAACAAGTATCGGCTTTACTTTAGAAGTATATTTTTTCGCTTATGGATTAAAACAAATTAATACATCGTTACAATATATCGTTCATAGTAAAACGCGAATGTCAATTAGTTATTGTTGAATCACGTTTCTACCGGCAAAATAACCATTGCTACAGAAACATTTCATAAACAGAAACTGTTATTCGGCGATAGTTCCACAAAACCTACCTATTTAAAGCGGTGTTATGGAGTCCGCGGGTTAAGTCCAACAAGCACTATAATATATCCGATAAGCACTCCAAACGGCGATTCTAACAGTTTCCAACGATCAGACGACACTGCCTTTAAATACTGACACATTTTCTTACGTCCTGACGCCGCACTGAATAAATGTCAGCGATGACAGTACGTTGACAACGCAACACAATGGAGTTGTATCTACCATGAATGACTGATCACCAAACTGCGCATGTCACATAAGCTCGAGACGGATAACAATGAAACTAGAGCGCGCAGCGTTGCTTTCTCTTTCACTTGAAAATACGCGAACAGGATATCCAAATTTTGAAATAATTCTTTGGTTTTATGATCCAACATCGGAAAACAATAATTTGAACAATGACTGTTCCCACAATTTAATTTGAGTCTTCTATATTATTTATAAGAGTATTCTTATATTTTCGGTATACATTTATCAACATAAATTTATACTGAAATTTCACGAACAAGGGCATTGCAGTAATTTGTTTGTAATATGAACAGTTACGGCCATTTCCAAACAAATTCCCAACCAGTTGAACGTCTATCTGGTATTCTATACGAATTTCGCCTCCTCTCCTATCAGGCATAATAGGCGCATTCCCATCCTTTTCACATTCCCGTTATCGAGTACTGTAGGAGTTGTCCTCCTTAACAAAGCTAATCCAGAGCGAGGCTGACGATGTATTGGCTGTAATTGCTCTTGAAGGAAAATAATGTTCAGTGGAGAAAATGTCGAATAAACTTATAACATGTTGTTTGTTTTTTCATTAAACTTGTCTCTGTTTTCATTCACTACATTATGTAAACGTGGATATGTTTCAAATACTTAATTAATAATGTAGCAGCCGGGCCGGCTAGCTCAGTTGGTAGAGCGCTGGACTACAAATCCGAGGATCGCGGGTTTGATTCCCAGCCCGGCCACATAACTTGTGTGGGGATTGGTCATGAAATTATTTCTACGGCCAACCTCCCCCTACATCTGATTCAAGTAGGGCAGTTGTCAGTTACTGGCATAAGTACGTTCACTTAGTACTGGTAAACCAGCTTACCCAGGAAAAGTGTGAGTAGGTTAACTGACCGCCGTTATATGACTGAAATACTGTTGAATAGGGCGAAAAATCCAAACAAACAAACAAACAAATAATGTAGCATTCACAACAAAGACAAATCTGCTAAAGAAACTATGTTTGACATCATCATTATGTTACTTCATATTCAGATCTAAATTTTTAATGATTGAAATAAGTATATACTTGCTGAATTTATTGCAGTTTACATAATTAATTTTTAATAAATTAAATAATATTTAATTAACAGAAGCTGTTCTTTCATTCCGGATTCGGCTGGGGTAATTATATAACAGCTTGACTGTTACAAATAACATTATAATTATAATTAAAAATGATGAAATTTTACTTATTATGCAGTATGAGCAAGAAAGTGATATCCCAGAGTATGCTTTTTTGTTCATCAGAGTTAACCAGAATTGATCAAAGACGTTTTTTCTGTGTACTCTCTAAGAACGAAAACAAACAAAAATATTACTGAGAAATAAAACACATTTATTTAATATTAAAACGTTAAAAAGCAACTTTAATTATCGTTATATGTCTTCAAATTTTGTGTACAAAAACATGACTTGTAAATTCCATTTATAAACTGTCATGAGTTCAAGCAAATGATCAGGATAATTGCGAATAAAATTAAATGTTTGTCTTAAATAAAGTTATTTTTCAGTTTAAATGATAAGTATTTCACTTGTTATCAAGTAGATTCATGAAGTCAGTGGCATGGCTGCCGAGACAATGACCAGTGTATGCACTTTGATTACGTAATTGTGCCACATGCTATCTTAAAATTAGGACATATATATATATATGCCGAATATATATATACACATTCTGGTAACATAATAATGGTCATGTGTCTATACAAGATTAAGATCCTATAATTTATAAGACCAGGTATGAACAATACGAAGTCTGTCTGTCTCAGAGAAAGTATCTAAGTCTAAATTGCTTTTTTTTTTCATTTTTAGCGACGATATAGTTTTTAAACTGATACTCTCTTATCATATATTATAATTATATTATGTACCATGCCATTTCTGTTTATTAAGAAGTAAACTAAGTGAATATTTATAACATATTAAAAGTAATAAACTGTAAATGACCGCTAAGCAACCAGTATTAACCACTATCAATACATCGCGAGCCTGGTTTTCGATTCGCCGATAAATTATTGTGTCGTGATAATCGCTAAAAATGGGAATCTCCATTTAGGTTACAATATACTAATTCCAATCGCTATGTAATTTAATGTAAAAGCGATAACTTTAACCAAACATAAATGCAACATTTTGCACATAGGGACCCTCATAACTATACCTTTTCTTAAAGAGCATTATAAGCTGAATTGATTTAAGCAATAAAAAGAGTATGTCATGTATTATGTAAGAATGTAAGAAAGAACTCGATTCTAAACAAAGTTGACTGTTTTATCACCATCATTTTAGCATCATTTCTAGTTGAATGTAACCCGCCTCAGCGCAATAGTGTCATACTGTAGTCTCCAATCTTAAAACATCTCAGTGATTTATTTGTGCATACCAATGCTTACCCTACCAACATCTCCAAAAAAGAATATCAAAGCAAGTGTCTAAACCTAAAAACATGTCTTCGAGTTAAACTTGTTGATTTATTTAGAGAGTACAGCCCTACATGGCCTATTTATTTAGTGTATTGTGACCTTGAACGCCTGGCTGATAAAGAACGTTTCGAATACATGTGAGTTACAGTCAAAAATCGTGTCAAATCAATGAAAACTCTGGAAATAGGATGTACTTTTGTCCATAAATAGCTCCACTTAGTTTTCAAAAATCTAAATCACAGACCTTTTATTCAAAGTTTATTAGAAATCACTCCCAATTTCCACTTGTTCGCATGCGCTCACCAGGGAGGCGTTTCATCAATAGTATTTATGTAGTTGTTTATGATTATACATTATTTCCGTTTCATCAACGAAATCGGAAATGCACTTTACATAAATATACGATTACAAAAATTATGGTATTTGTTTACCGAAAATATCGCGACGCAGTCTAAAGCTTTTAAATGACGTCATTGTCGCGCGCTTCTTTCGAAAAAACAAGTTGATAAAAGGGGTTAAAACAAGGACGCACACCGAAAAGACTTTAAAATTGATAAAATTTATTACAACTAGAATAGAGGGTTCAAGAAAAACATTTTCAGTATAGATCTAAATCAGGAACATTTATACTCGAGTGATTCACCATTGTTTTTGTGCTGTATGAATTCCTTTATATTATATATTTTGTATTATTATAAAACAGACAGAAATTAAAACATGTGTACATGTAGAGCATACCCTGTGCGTCTTAAAATCGATGATATTTATATCATTCAAGGTTTGTGTTTATAGATCTATGTATTGTTTTTAATTTGGAATGATATTGACTTAAAATACTACAATGAACGTGTTTATTATAGATATACGCTATGAATTGATACGACACCCAAAGTGTGAGTGCCTACATCACTGCTATTATATTTATTCCATGTAACACAGATCTATACTCTCTGTTTAAATATTATAGTGTCTATTTTTCAACTTATTTTTTGTTATTCCAGTTGTAAATTTAGGTATGAAATTTATGTAATCGGACGTTAGGATTTGTTGATGAAAAGCAATTTCGGTAGAACGTCGTAATTTATATAAGTCGTAACATACGATTGGTAGTAAGGTTGATGAAACGGCTGCCAGGAGCCGATACTAAAGTGTGACCAAAGTGTACTCCGATCAAGGCAAATGTCTGTATGAAATTCTAGCCGCATTCCATGTACAATTTTAATTGTCTGTCGGACATTCTAACTGCATTCCTCTAAAACTGAACGTCTGTTTGACATTCTAGTGTATTCCGCTCAATGTAAATGTCTGTCAGACAGCCTAACAGCATTTCTCTAAAACTGAACGTCTGTCTGATATTTTAGTGTATTCCGATCAAAAAGTGAACGTCTGTCTGACATTCTTTAGCTGCATTCCCATCCCACTGAACGTCTCTCTGTTGTTGTTTTTTTTTAAGTTTGTGAGGTCCTTCCGCGCCCAAGATGCGTTATCTGTAAGGACCCGGAGTCTGCCCTCCTTCCTTCTTTACTTACTAGAGACTTATCCAAAGATGGGAAGAATTTCGAATTTTCAAAGCTGCAATTTCCAGCTATTTGTCTTTTTCTGAGAAATCTTTAATTTTGGTGTGGTCTGAGTACCCGGAGAAAACTCCACCTGTCTGGAATGGTGAACCCCAACCTCAGCGGTGAGAATCACTGCGCTAGCCGGACATCCTATTGAACGTCACTCTACACATGAGGCGTGTCGTGGGAAAACCGGACTTAATGCTCGTACGTAAAGGGTCGTCCCGGATCAGCCTGTGCATACCGCACAGGCAGATCCGGGACGACACTTTCCGCTTAATGGTATTTTCTGTTTCAAGGAAGTCTCTTCTGTATCCACTGTAGTAGGAAAGTGCCGTCCCGGAGTAACCTGTGCGGACTGCTTATATCGATGTACCCACTTAATTGAAGCTGAATTACATGCTGGAACTAAGCGGCTGGGGTCAGCCGATAAAGATGCTTGCAATTCATCCAGCGTTACAAACCGCCTTCTTTGAGCACTGATTTTAATTTGATTAAGAACATGGTGAAACTTTAAGTAGTATTCATCATGAATATTAGTGCAGCGCATCTTAGCGAAATATCTTTCGAAACGAACAGCCGTCTATGCGAGTTCACCGTGTTTAAAGGGCCTATGTTGTTAAAAAAAATGTTAATCGCCAGGGATGGGGAAGTAACCGGTTCGATAAGGTATGGTTTGAACTATTTTTAAGTGTTACAAACGCTGTAAAATTTAGTGATTTTAACGAAGATTTTTCGCAAGTGTCAGGCATAGTTTACAGTATACAGGAAACGTTGTTAGACTGCGGCGATAGCCGGAGTCTTTAGTACCGAAAATCGAAAGCAAGTATCGCGTTTGACATGGCAATTGCACAGTGACCTCCCCTGCTTCATTGCAGTCAATATTGTGGGGCAAGGGAGATCACTGATTAGACGGCAAATCAGAACTGCGAAACAATTCCTTGCTATCAGTGGATTGGTCCACTGAATACTATCAGTAAACTAATTCAGTGATTGTTTTGGATGAATGACAAGAAAAGGATCCGATTTAAGCCATAACGAACAAAAAGACATATTTATTGTTAAATAACATACATCATCTTGAAACACTAGTTTTCTTACTTGAAATATTACCCGTATTAATGTCTATAATTAATAACTTGTCGTGACCTTTAACTTTAACTGACAATCCGCAGTATTTCAGCGTTCAACGCTTTGATTGTTGTTTGCCGTCTGTGGATGAAAATAACATCGTCAATTTGCCAGCATGTGAAAACGCCACTTCAAACCATCATTGAGGCATGTCGTGGGAAAATGGGGCTTAATACATGTGCGTAACGTGTCGTTCCGGTTTAGCCTGTGCAGTCCGCACAGGCTAATCTAGGACGGCACTTTCCGCCAACAGAGGATTTATGTTTAGAAGAGACTTCAATGAAACAGACAATACCATAAAAGCGGAAAGTGTCGACCCGGATCAGCCTGTGCGGACTGCACAGGCTAATCCGGAACAACACTTTATGCACATGCATTAAGCCCGGTTTTCCCACGCTATGTCTCAATTATGGTGTTGAAGCCATGTTAAGTCGATCTTCCCGTTTGACCACACAAACCATTTCAACGTCCATGAATTTCTTTTTGTTAGGTGTATATTATAATTAATATTTTATGATATGTATGGTAAGGAACATGAAAACCGTATAACATACAGATGCTTAAGGCGAGAAAAAACAAAACAAATAATTTATATGCTCTCTTCATGAGATATGCATTATATTCGCCCTAGTCTCACGAAAACGCAACAAGAGTGGAACTTCTTACCATTTTACTTTGTACCATAGCTGTAGTTCACTTTTGGATGTAATGTAAATGTCCACGTATGTCATTGATACAATTTGTGTGATTGTCAATGTCAAGACTAGAAAGTGTGAATAGACTGGTTGGGAAAGTGAGACTTTGCAGATAAAGAAAGCTACATTAACAAATTGGGAAAGAATGGCTGTCCAGATCATGAATGTGAACACGAGAACGTGTGAATGTCCTGATAGGAAAAATGTACGTGAGCAAATCGGGTAGGTGTGGCTGTCCTTTGATGAATACACCGACTGAGAATATGTGAATGTTCTGATCGGGCAACTGCAAATGCTCGGGGCACATATTGTCAATGTCCAGATCATGCAAACAATAATGTCTTTATCGAGAAAGTGTAAAGTTATGACTGGGGTGTAGGACTGTTCAAATCGAGAAAGTGTGAACACACGGGAATGTCAGCAGTGAGCTCTACGTACGAATATCCGGATAGGGAATGTGTACATATGCATACATGCGATAACTGAACTGTATCCAACTTACACAACAATGACAATAATATTTAATAACAACAGCAGTAACAAAACAAACACCAACAAGACTAGTTAATGTATACTTACATAATTCATTTGTCAAATGTATCTCGATGTTCTTCTTTCATCCCAATGCTATGAAGAACTCTTACCGTACAGCCGCACAGACTTTGCTACAATTATATATGGCCGGTTGCCTACCCAGCAGCTAGTTACATCAAGGGGTACCGATTACATTCCTGCCAAGCGCCCGGCATATAGGATAAGAATCGGGAGTAAAGATGTTTATCGGTTAAGGCGTCTCATAAGTCAAAACTGGCTGGCCCTTAATCGCGAGGGGTGACACTATAATAAAAAACAAACACACTATATGTTGTTGACACTCCTTGCAAATACACACACTTGTTTTAATTTATAAATCTCGAAATATGTACAGCTTTCTCCTTACATATACAGATCCTCTGAAAACACGTGTGCACTCCATGTATCGGTATTTCGCGTTACATGAACAGCAGAACTTCTATTAAAATGTATTGGAAAACAGTTGCCATGGATACTGAATCGACATTTTGGAATACAGGAATACAGTTATTGAGCAATTCAATGTACTGTTGCTCTTGCTGCAGCTGCTACTTCTCCTCCTACTTCTGCTAGTTCTGCTAATAATAATGATGATAACAACAACAACGACAACAGCAGCAGCAATAACAACGACAACAATAATAATAATAATAATATATGCTGCTACTGCTTCAACTGCTGCTACTGCTGTTGATTCAACTATCAACTTTCCAACATCAACTGAACAACATAACTTCATACTGAACAATATCGCCTTTCTTCTTAAGGCGCAAAAAGTGTTTGTTTCAGGTAAACCTACCTACACTAAAAAAATGACACGACCCTAGAACATTTTATTGGGTTTGTCAAATTAATGTTTGCTTTATTTACCTTTTTCAATAATTAAATGTGTTTTGGATAAATAAGTGTTTTGTTTGATAGTATCCACTTATAAACAATGTTTAAGGATATTACTGATATGTTTGGAATACTGCCTTATCTAAGATTCAATCGGTAAGAAAATTACGCTTTCATACCGTATACAATTCAATCTGCCTGTCCTGTTAGCGCAGTGTTTTTGCACGAGTATATCAGTATGTATGGCGTACCCTTTGGGTCAAAAGTACATATACGCCTGCTTGCTAAATATCGATGTAACTGTTGTTATAAAATTGTTACCGCAGTTACAATCTTATGACTGCAGTTACATTTACAGATATAACTGCAGTTACAATTTATACCGAAAGTAAAAAATATGACAGTTGTCATAAAATTATAACTGCAGTTACACTTTTTTCAGATTCATTTATTTATAAAATATGTATCTTTAAATTGTTTTTATAATTTACAAAATCATATTTAAATAAATAAAAGCAATTTTGACAAAAGAGCATTATGTTAGACGTGTTTTAATTTGCCAATCAGGCTTAGAGCTTAAGTTTAGCATTTGGTCAGAAAAATGTAACCGCGGTTATAATTTTATGACGATTGCAATATTTTATGACTGTTGGTATAAATTAATACTGCAGTTATATTTGTAAATGTAACTGCCGTTACAAAGGACTAGGGTCGATATGGGCCGATTTTGGCCCATAAAATTGACGATTTTTTTATTTCATTTACAAACAATACCAATCATGCCTGTAGTTAGATCATGACGTGCGCTTGACGTTGACATGAATATCGAACAATCGCGCGGACGTATGACGTCACGCGGAACGTTCAGACAGCGTGCATTTCTTCGAAAACAACAATTTCTGTCAAATTTATCTCTTTTGTTGTAAAATTTAACTGTCAGCGCATGTGAGTACCACAACCATATTTCACAGAGACATGTAATTAAAATCAGTCTTTTTGTTGTATTATTATCCTTTTGGTACTCGCATGCGCTGTTGGTTAAAAATAAACTTTTGTAAATTTAGACATTCGTGGAAATTGGCTTTTAACAGAAATTCTTAATTAATTAGTAAGCAACTTGTCATTCGTGGCTCAATTATGTCGCCATACTTTCAGTTTACCATCTTTTGTTAATGCACTTAACGCCAGTAATTCAACAGAACACGACTGTTTATACGCATTTAACCGTGTCATTCAGTTGTTTCCCCGGATGTTATTACTACTAAATCAAACAATTAAGAACGTTGTTGGTAGATACATCTACCGTTTTTTAGCATTATCGGCTTATATTTTGTGGTAAATACTTTCCTAGATGCATTAATATAAAAAAAACAACATCTAACCTGATTTGATATATCAATAATCAAACATGCATTATATCAACTTATGATCGATTTGAACATAATCATAACACACTACACTAGTTTGACACTCTTTCCAATTATTTGATTTTCCCAGTTCCAAAATACGGTATTTACCAGCACTGCCACATTCCATTTTCCATTAAGCCTGATTAGGCGTAATGAAATACAACGTATTTCAACTATTTAAACAAGGACACTTGTACATGCATACTGTACAGTAGTCATTATACTGCATATATTTGTCTTTAGATTTATAATACTCGCAAGCTTACACTTTCGTCGGAAACATTTTATATAATAATTTCAAACACATTAAATCGTGCTGTTTTTTCTTCAAGATTGAAGATTCTTACCGATCTACGTCAGAAGTTCTTTCCCAAAAATTGTGACGATTCTATTACGTCACATTGCTCTAAACCTATGATTGATAACTGTAGTGGCTTAGCGCGAACAGTACGGTATTGGACAGGGCCAACACTATATGCCCACATCATTGATATATATAATATATATATATATATATATATATATATATATATATATATATATATATATCCATCATATATATATATGTAATCGTGACCATAGGGCGAATAAATTGTCTAACAAAGCAGACTTAAGGCGACCGCGACCATTAAGGTGCCGGTGACTTAATTCTCGTAATTAATTACTAATTACCTATTTATGCAATCATATTGGATTTTTGTATGGACATACTGTATGACCTACACAAAATTTGAAACGGTATTAGGTTCGTTGTAAAGATGAATATATTGTTCTTTTTTTTTTTTAAATATATGATCTATATGGTCGTCAAATCCAGGCTTCGGGCGAATTTTCAAATATATCGTTTTTATTCCCTTAAACTAATAATATATCTTATGGGTTTGACCCTGTAAAGAATGCTTTTCTAAAACTGCTTTTTGTAGTACTGTCTTTCCGGACATTCCCAGTACCTTTCGATTAAAGAAATCCATTTATAAATTTTAAGGTGTCTTCAATTTTGCGTTGTGTAATTTCAACCGGAAAACGTTTCGCAGTGAATGCGCGTTGTTAGCAATTCAAAAAAGGACTTAAGAAGCACAGCTCCTGATTGCTGATTTCGTTGAGCGATGTTGTAAGTGTGCGTTTTATACTATTGTATTTAACAAAATTATTAAATGTAAACAATACAATGACCCCAGCAAGCAAAATATATGGGACCCATATGGGTCCCACATGGGTATTGCAACGGGGAACCATCTGGGACCCATATGGGCAGCCCATATGGGCTGAATATGGGTCCCATATGGGCTCCCTATATGGGACCCACATGGTTCCCGGTTGCACTACCCATATGGGCAGCCCATATGGGTCCCATATTGGCATGCATATGGGTTCAATATGGGCTGCATACGGGCAGTATTTGGGTCTATATATGATCCTTTTTTCATCCTATATTGTAGGTATACAGCAATATTCTGTAAGTCATACCTGTCAGAGGTAAACAAAACACGAACGTTATCGATAAGATACATTTTTAATCACTCAAAAACATTTACAGTTGAATCTGACAATCATATCATGGTCAGCATATTTTAATAGTTGTACATGTAACAAAAGCGTACAAAACTAGTTAATACAGCAAAGAAACCAGGGAAATTTCAATATAAAAATATGTTATTCTTAAACAAAATATTTCGTTATTTAACACACAAAACGAATTATCAGAATACCGGTATTTTGATTATAGATATTTAAATTATCTGGAGAGATACACAGATATGATATACATCATACAGCTGATGCTTAAAAAACCCTTCAATATCAATACAGGAAATGTGCTTATCTACCAGGTATATAATTTTATCAGGCATACAAATTTGAAGAGGATGCATTAGACATCACTTAAAAGTCAATTATTACATGAAAACTATTAAACAATATGAAACACATTATGTTAAAATGCAAAAAAGGATAACATTCCCAACTTTAATGATGTTTCTCTTTATATAGAGTAGTCACACTCAATTAGTGTATGTACTCACTTATTATACATAAATGCATATCTTGTTATTGTAGACTATATTCACATAAAAGACAAACTATTGCATAAAATGCAGATGGTTAGCATAAGCAGTAAATAAAGTCTCACACATATAGAGAAACACTTTCTACTCTATACTTGAGACTAAAAAGACAAACAAACATTACATTGCCACACAATTGACATACTTTATTGTTATTGCAATTGATAAAGCAGCCAAGTTATTTCACAAAAGAAGATAAACTATTAATGTAAATGATTAACACAAAATGTCACATATTAAGGGTTTTTCTGTCGATCACCAGTCACCAAATCGTGAAACGAGGCGACAGTTTTTTTCAATGTGGCGAATTTCATAACTCAGAGTCAGTGCAAAACACTCTGAATGCTCAAGACTGGAATGCTCGTATTCAATTGTACATCACTACCGATCACATTGTTTTATGTAACGATGGACTTTATAGACCTTCTTTTTTTTTCCACCCGCCACCCTTGCTTTAGTCTGTTATTTGGTTGTTGAATGTTCCATAGCCTTGTCGTTGCAGCCCAGGAGTCGAGTGTTAAGCCTTGAAACATAATGATGAAGATTCTTAGGTCTCGCGCTATTAAGGAAAAAATCATAATTTATTCATTGAAAACGTTGATAGTGAACTGAAACATAAACATGTTAAAATACATATACTTAACAGAAACAAAGGTTATTATTATTGGATAAAAGTGATTCAAAGATTCTAGTGTATCTTTCCGACTACTTGAACACGCTATCGGTTTAAAACAAATAAATATTGTTCATACTGTTTTGATGATGTTAATACTTTTATTTCTTTTTATTTAAAATTTCTTTTGTTTTGGCATGCATAAACATCACATTTTACAACTATCTGAAAGGCTTTTATGGGCCGCGTTTACACACCACGAAATGTCGTGATAGGTATTTGTTAATGTATTTAATATGTAAATGTTTTATTTATTTTACATACAATTTTGATTGCAATTTATTTTGAAAAAGTAAATAACTTGTTAATATAAAATGTTTGATTTTTCTGCATTCCTGGTGGCTTTCCGTAAGTTTCTATGCGCTTTCGGTTAATCTAGTGACACATATCATTCTTTTCTTTGGTACGTGTGCTGATCCATCCATATTTTGTATTATTAGCTATTGGGGATATAGTTGACTTTGGAGTAGCATAATGTAGAACAGGCTGGTGGTACATGCAACATTTGTGGTTTAATTTTTGACTGCCTCATCACGGTCCACAAATCTTCGTGATATGCTTCAAAATTGATACGTACATACAAATAAACAATAGGTAAAAACCATCAGATACAAAATCAATAATAAGTCGCGGTATAGATTTTTTTGACAGAATATATCGAAATTTCAATTACTTCCCTTGTGCTTTATTTTTTTCAAAAAATATTTGACCAGGCTAGTTATTTCTATGCCCTGTGAAGAATTAGTAAAGCTTCGCCACCGTTTAATAACGATTCGCCACTGTTTAATGCTGATTTGCAACAGTTTCATAACTATTAGCCACAGGCTCATAATGATTCGCCACACTACTTTGATGATTAAAACAAAGATATTTGGTGGAAATTGATGATCATTATAATTTAAAGGAAATGTGTGTGATTTTTATAAGTTGCATTTAAAGATACATGTATATGCAGAATACAACATCTCTAATAAAGCTTATTAATTTGTACTTTATAATGCACTATGTACAATATTGAGAATTATGGCAATGCCGACGACTACGACGAGTATTGTTACATGAATTTTATTGTGTCAAGGATTAACACAATTTAAGTTAAAAGTGTACCCGGATACCCGCGAGTCAGATAAGCGTTGACGAGTACCCGGATCCATTTTCACTACCTGGGTACCCAATGACTTGCGAATGGAAATAAGTACACATATATTCTAATCAAACATTTGAATCAACATTATGATTATGCACCACAACTTTACATTGCATGTTATCAAATTTAAAACTTTAAAGTATCAAGTGTTGATTATTGAAAAGTTGCTTTGATGTTTTGGGAAGACAAAAAAGTCACATATAAGACAATATTTATTGTATTGCCTGTATCACATTATGCTAGTACATTGTATCATTTATGTATCTTTTTGGACATCTACATGACATTCATATTAATGAAACTACAATTTGCGTATTCCATAAAACATTAACTAGACTTTCTATACAACTTATTCAAAGCTGAAGGACCGCACATTTCTCTTTAGCACCTTCATATTGAATTGCCTCGCCAGCTGGTATAACGCAACTCCTTGTGAATGTCAACTGTCTGCCCACCAAACATGGAAACTCAAAGGTGACTCAACTGGAATAAAAAAACTTTATTATTAATATAGAATTATAATGAATTTTTAAACTTGACAGTTTACAGTTCGACAGTGCATCACAGTGTTTGTATACCCTGCAATATTTTCCAACATAATGTCACAAAATTGAAAATAAACGACTGCCATCGTGAAAATGCATGGCAAATGCAAAACAAAAATGGACAATACCCCCAAAACGTGTTTACAGCTATTCTGTACACACGATATGTGCATGCATTTCAATTGCAGACTGATAATGTGAGATGCCATCGAACAGAATTCAAAAGTAATTTTATTTACCTGTACAAATGTACGACTTACCGTTTGTTTCGAACATTTTTGGCGCTACCGGAAATATCGTTCGTATACGCAAGCTCGAAACAATTCATTTTATGCAATTATGCGATGACTTAAAACTTCGATGCACTTTATTGATAAACATTACATCTAAATGATAGATTAAATGTTTTATTCATAAAAATAAAACCTATATAAAAAAAACAATCCAAATGTATGTCGGGCACCTGTTCAGGGCTGTTGTCGTTTAATGTGAGCCCAAATGGGGCCCATATAGGTTGTAAATTATGTGCTTATGGTTGAATTACTTTTTTTTTTTAAAACAATAGTAGCTTAGATCAATGCAGTCACATACTAGCACAACAATATAAGTTTATAATAAATAAATACCTTTTAAAGTATTTTATACCACAGTGCTGATATATGGGACCCATCCGGGACCCCTATGGGCAAGCCTATATGGGCTGGCCCATATAGGTCCCATATGGGTCCAATATAGGCAGCCCATAAGGGCTTGCCCAGAAACAGCCCATATGGGACCCATATGTGCATGTTTGCTGGGTCAGTATTCTTAAATCCAACATACATTTTTTCAGTATTATCATCTTGGCTTAGTCCTGTAATATTAGCGCATGCCTGTGTGTAAAATAACCCTTCGCACTATGTGATCCAAGATACCAGGGTGTTGCATTGCCTGTAGTCTGAAAATGCGAAACTTTAGAAACCGGTAAAGAAGCGACCAAGAAGGCGTGATCCAGGCCAATCAGGTTGAACCGTACCATGACAGCGAGAACCAAACCACTACAGTGATTTCTGCACATTTTTATTTGGTTTTGCCTCTTTCTTTTTTTTAGTGAATGATTGTTCGCTCACGGTCTTGCTTACACTGATTAACTATATTACGGGGTTGAAATAAAGAACCAATAATATTTATTCATAAAGCTACAGCGTATCGAGGTAATTGTTATTTTCATCTTACCCATATCTTACACGAAGCAGGTTATTTGCCTTTCTTATTTCTGCGTACATTGCGCATAAAATAAGATCTTGTTTAACATGAACAAAAACACGCTGGAATGTTTTATGTATTTGTCATCATTTGGTCATTTGTCATCTGTATTCAAGTTAAAAAAAAAAAATTCCGCCCAAACATATATTTGACTTCACCTTTATACTGCATGAAAAGAAAATAAGTATTAATATACAAATATACACATGTAGTTCACATACAGTACGTATATTTATGACAGAAATATACAAAATACAATCATTATCGCCTACTTTTCAATATCTAATTCCCGTGTTATAGAACTATAACCAAAATAAATCGTCTAAGTAATGGCTGTTGTTTACATAGAACCGCATAAGCTAACGCTACCAGACATTCAGGGTTATATCGTCAATGAGATGTTTAAGATTAAGCCGTAAATCCCTGATGAAAAGTTTCCAGTTACTGAAATACAGTCTCGGACGCGTGGTCAGAGGTCAGGGCGCACAACCGCCACTCTGCACGACAATGTACTGCCAATACTAACAATGTCAAGTACATGAACCTTAGCAATGTCACAAGTATGCATTATATAAGCAAACAGATCTACATTTGGGTAAACTTACACGTTGGGTATCTTCAAATAGTGTGTCTGAATTAAAGGACAAATATTATTATATATTTGCAAAAATGTACACCGCTGAGCGTACACAATTAATTATCTTATAAACAAACTGTATCAGTTTTGTAACGTGCCGAAAATGGGGTTTGTTTAAGACTCATAAACCGTAATAAAATATTAAAATATCCAAATAATAAAAACACGCACGTCCATTTTTATCAACATAACCTTACCGTACACGAATACTCGCAATTCGCCTTTCTTATTTCCTTGTAGTGGACCTTTATGAAGCATATGCATTCACTATTTAACCAATTATGAACATATGATATGTATGTTGTAACCTAATCTTAAATGTTTACAAATTAATAAATGCTCGCAGGTTTTATGTTATCATATTCGAACCTCTATGTAAGAAACTTCATTCACCTTAATGCCGCCAAAATATATGTTTGACTTCGCCTTAATACTGAATGATAGCAAAGAAAGAGCTGTAGTTAACAAAAACTAGGGATGGTAACGAATATTCGAACATTCGAGGACTGAAAACTATGTGAAAATGATTTAGTTATTGGAAGACTTAAATCTTAATATAAATTACGAATTATATGTTAACCCATAAATATCGATTTTCCTTACCACCTTTTAGCTTCTCAAATACGCATGATGGCTGTCAAAATAAACATATCACCATATTGTAATGTTTTAGAAATTTTGTTGTTTATGTTTATCCCATTATGTCGACCAAGGGGAACTGAAGAATTCGGTGTGATAATTGCTGTTACTGCGTACACAACACAGAAATCTGAAAAGAACGTTTAGTTGATTAAACGCTGTCGTTTGCTTCGTTTGGTGATTTCAAATTGTATAAAGTTTAAACGTGACCTTTTAAGGGGAAAAGTTTGTAGAAAACTAAAAACGATTTGTGTACATGTAAATGACATCATTTCACATGTACAATTTGAGAAAAATCTAAAAATAACCAATCTTGTGCTTCGTCTTAATACTGCAAAAGTAGCAAATCGAAATTCGCCATAATTTCTCAAAAACTAACTTTCGGTTTCAAGTGTGATACTGCAAAATGAACAACAAAAATCAAACGAACAATTGTAATTCAAATAATATATGTTATAACGGCAAAAGCATTGTCGTATATCAGTCTTTGATGAATATTTAGAAACCCTTATTTGTGTCATCAGTTCATCCGTGTAATAGTTCCCCCTAAAAAACGCACTCGCCCTAATGCCGAACAAAAACGTATTTGACTTAGCCTTAATGCTGCAGATGAAACATTGTACGCAATACCGTTCAAATGTTTTGAACATAATACATAATTATGATTAAAGAAAAAACACAAAACAACATCAACAAAACACAAAACAACATCGTATTTGGTGAATATTAGGAAACATTATATTTGTTGGTCATTTCGCCATAATGCCGAAAAAAGCGTATTTGTACTACGCCTTAATACTGCAGACGAAACATTGCTATATTTAGTCTTTGAAAATTGCATCGGTATTACAGTGAAAAGTACAGGTCCCTTGACCCGAGCATTAAATCATTAAGCAGCACTTCATTTAATACATAACGTAAATTTGAAGTGAAATGTAATGGCTGCAAACCTACATGTATGATAAACGTGAGATTTTTCAAAAACAAAACCATCTTTAACGCTGGCCAATCGAGATATATGTATGTGTCATTTTTTTTTTCACACAAAGTATGTTAAATATGCCATTTAAACAACAGTGACAATGACGAGAATCTTACATTACTTGTTAGGTCTCGTGATATGGTATCTTAATATGAAGTTTCCTCGCAAAAACCTATTTCTATGTAGAGCTTTAGTGTGGAAACTTTATATCTATTGTAGCAACGGTGACTTGTGCCTTAAGGACGCAGCATACAATCCAAGCGTGGTATCGCTATATTCATGTGCATCGCATTACAACGCTCCTATTTGTTGTTTCAAAATAAAAAATAAAAGTAGGCCATTAGGCCCAAATGAACAAATGCTTTAATGCGTTCGTAAAAGCGGTGAAACTGCTTTTAAACATAACAACGTAAAACGTTATAAGTTGTTATTTGTATGATATTCACATTTTAGACGCAGTGAAATATTATGCAAACCCGTTAATTTAATAAAGTTGATTTCATGTATATCTATTTTGTATTTCTCTAAAAAGTAAGTAAAAATTGTATGCCGATTGTATGCACTATTATGACTTTGTTGATTTCGGGAACCAAACATAACATTTTAAATTCCCTTACAATAACAAATGGAGAATGACCTAGAATGTTCGGTTGTTTATTAAACATCTAAGCGCCTTTCATTTGACATTGCATGCCATTGGTTAAAAAAAATCACTTGATGATATTTTATTCAATAGATAGAGTTCTTTCGCAGACAATGTTATGATCAAAGGAGAACATCTGTCAATAAATCAATAAACAATAATACAAAGGCATTTCTTCTTTCTATAAGTTGACTTTGGGGAAAGATGCATACGTCGAAATGTCATATTTTTTACTATATTGTTTATGTGCGTAGTTTAGACGCACCTACGTACAAAAATAATTGTATTAAAAAGCGCTACAGACATTCTTTCCCAAATTAACACATTTTCTTATCGCCATTTTCTTTTCGCCATTTTCAGATAAAATTGTATGATTATGTCAACAAAAACATGTAATTCTTGACGTAAATTATGTATTGAAAGAAAACATATCATCCTTGAAGTGAATTATTTATGGACAAATTTAAGGTATCATTATGAAATGCATGGGGTCGTATTCTTCGGACATTAATAATGATCCTAAATAAGTTTACCTCGACATAGGACCTTTTCATACTAGTGTGTTTGAAAAGAAGCTAGATATAATTAAAGTCACAGTGTGATAATGTGTTTACTATTTTATTTACTTTATCGTCCATTTTAATTTCACATATATTTATATTCCGTTTATATTTGTTTTAAGTGACACCTTCTTGTGATCACTTGCATTGCGCGATAAGCTCTGACACAAGGCATTGACACTCGGCAACATCATTGGCAAAATTAATCGCTCGAATTAATTTCTAAATTTATTTATTTTAATGTCCGTTTTAGGACAGTATTTTCGAGCTTCAGGAATACTCTAGACATATTGTAATATAGAATACTTGCATGTATCTCCAGAATGCCGCGTAACATAGATACATTTATAGATTAGCGATGAGTATACACTAAATGAAATTTTCAGAATTGTCGTTGGTGATTCTGCATCAGTATCAACATTGTAATCAGCATCAGTGTAGCATGTAGTTGTTGTTGCTATCAGTTTTGTTGATGATTGTACTTTTACACTAATATACTAATAAAACAAAAACAACAACGACAACAAAAACAACAGCTACTACAACAACAACTACTACTACTACTACTACTACTACTACTAAGTTTACTTCTACTACTTCTTCTACTACTATTACTACTACTACTACTACTAAGTTTGCTTCTACTACCACTACTACTACTACTACTACTACTACTACTACTACTACTACTACTACTACTACTACTACTACTACTACTACTACTACTACTACTACTAAGTTTGCTTCTACTACTTCTACTACTACTATTATTAAATCTAAGTATGCATCTACTTCTTCTACTACTACTACTAAGTTTGCTTCTACTACTTCTACTACTGCTACTACTACTATTACTACTACTACTACTACTACTAAGTTTGCTTCTACCACTTCTACTATTACTACAACAACAACTACTACTACTACTAAGTTTGCTTCTACTGCTATTACTACTGCTTTAACTACTACTACTACTACTAAGTTTGCTTCTACTACGGCTACTACTACTACTATTACTACTACTGCTACTAAGTTTGCTTCTACCACTTCTACTACTACTACAACAACTACTACTAAGTTTGCTTCTACTACTTATACTACTACTGCTACTACTACTGCTACTACTACTAATACTACTTCAACTACTACTACTACTAATACTACTACTACTAAGTTTGATTTACTACTTCTACTACTACTACAACTACTACTACTTCTACTAAATTTGCTTCTACTACTTCTACTATGACTACTACTACTACTACTACGACTACTACTACTACTACTACTACAACTACTACTACTACTACTACTACTACTACTACTACTACTACTACTACTACTACTACTACTACTACTACCACTACTACTAAGTTTGCTTCTACTACTACTATTACTACTACTACTATTACTTCCATTACTACTACAACTACTACTAAGTTTGCTTCTACTACTTCTACTACTACTACTGCTACTACTACTACTACTACTACTACTACAACTACTACTACTACTAGTACTACTACTACTAATACTACTTCTTCTACTACTTCTACTACTACTACACTACTACTACTACTACTACTACTGCTACTGCTACTACTACTATTACTACTACTACTACTACTACTACTACTACTACTACTACTACTACTACTACTACTACTACTACTACTACTACTACTACTACTACTAAGTTTGCTTCTACTACTTCTACTACTACTACAACTACAGTTGCTGCCGCGGCTGCTACTGGTACTGCTTTTGTTCCTACTGCTAACGCTCTTGCCACTGCTGCTACTGATTCTGCTACTGTTACTGCTACTAGATATATTCTACTACTGCTAAGACGAAGACTAAATATGATTGTGGTGATGATGAATAAGTATTTCACAATTATGTTTCATACTGATCACGCACCATATGAGCTATGTACGTTAAGACAAAATACCTATTTCAAAAGTATATGTATATATCCAACGTATGTATACATCTTACCAACCAATGTAGCCCACCGTAATCTGTATTCGTTGTAAACCAACCCATATAGCTCACCGTAAGCCGTATACGCTGTAAACCGACCAATATAGTTCACCGTAAGCTGTATACTATATACGGCCTAACAACGCTTAATACTGCAAAATAAAACATACGTAACACGCATATGACCATTTGAATAACACAATATATCGCTTACTCACTCAACACGAGACCTTGTTTTATCAATGCAAATTAAAATTTATACACATATTTAATGAATTCATCCAAACCTAAGTTTTAGATGTAATTTACTTTGCCTTAACGTAACACTACAATAATTTAAAAACAAGATTTTCAATTAGTGCATACTCATCGCTAATCCATAAATCAACCTTATGAAGGAGTGAGCCATAATTTGGCTTTCATAGCCCGAAATGATGTATAATAATGATTTAAAATTTATATAAATGAAAGTATACGTGAATACTTTTCGGAATGCAGTAAATTAAAATGTTAACATTTATAAACGTCGTTTTTTTCCAAAATCAGTTTCTTTCATTGTACAAAACGTATCCATTTATCTTCTGGTCTGAAAGCATAAAATTAAATACAGTAATAAGGTTTCAAAATACTAATGCCTTTCTTTGTTAAATTACACTAGTAGTATCTATCCTAATACACATGTCGTATACGGTAACTGCTTAATAGCTGGGAATTTATATAAGTAACGAAAGAAAATATGAAACATTGCATAAAGTGCCATTACAACTCACACGGATGCGTTGTTTGTGGCTTTTCAAAAACAAACACTTTATATCATGCCTGATTGGTAAAACTTGTGCATGATGTTAGACAAATCTTCCACTTATATCGCAATTACTCAGAACTTAGCAGATACATGTACCCTATGTACTCGAATATTAACAGGTTTACTTGAATAATACAATTTTTTGTTAAAATTGTAAACACAAATAAACAATATGAGAATAATTTGCAAAACGGCAATTCAAGATATCTTAAATGGTAAACAAAATTGGTTTTACGACGTTAGTAAACTTTTAGATACAAAACCCATAGTTTTGGTGACGTTTGGAGAATTCTTTATAATGTAAATGAAAACAGTTTCATTCATATTTTTAATTGGTGAATATTTAAAAGATTGACAGTCACATTTGGAGAATTTGTACAGAAACATAAAAGAGACACTACATGCTTTGAACCGCACCGCAATGCCATTATGTCTAGAAGCCTAAAACAACTTAAAGCAAAACGAGGATATCGTCGCGGAAGTTAAGAATACAAACATGACATATACACTTGACAACACGTAGAGAGGAATCAAAGATTCTGCCAGATTTGCAATATTTAAGACGAAGAAGATGAATATCATTGTGTTCTTATCTGTCCAACATATAACGATATAAGATTAAAATACATAAAACGCTACTACAGAGTAAGACCTGATATGGTCAAACTGGTATTGCTAATGAAAATAGAAAACAAGCAAGACATAATGAAGTTAAGTAAATATATTAATGAAGCCCTTAGGCGCAAACTATTTTATAATGCCACGATATCTCCTCACTCTTTCTAATTACTCTACACTAATGTCACACATTACGGATTCGTAACAAGTTTCGAATATAGATTGTATACAATTAACACTGTTATCGTATGACAACAATGTGTTAATATGTTTAAATAAGATATAATACGTTAACCTAAACCGTTTTCATTTGTTATATATGTGTACATTATTGTATGTATAAATCATTGAAAACAAAGTAAAATTGTTCATTCGATCTTTATCATTTGTGACTTTTCTCTACTCTCTCGATCCAATATCTGATATCGCCATAATGTTCTTGAATAACTCGGCGGGAAATGAATGGATGTATTCATCCATCTATGCATATTTATTTCAACTAGTAGTTTTGAAATTAAGGTTTAATATAAAAATACTCAATTAACAATTGACCCGTCAATTACCGGAAAGGATATAAACCGAAGCAAAACGTTGAACAACGTGACTTTTCTATACGCTCTCGATCCAATATCTGATATCGCCATGGACAGACACACGATACCAGTCAAGAAGTTGTTGCTGGTAGAGAAGCCAGCATAAGACAAGCAAGAACGATCAAATTCGCCTCAATCGTTTGGCTCAACTGCTCCTGACCAAGTAGCCGGGATAATCTCGCACAAACCCTGCTTGATATTAGATATATACGGTGTCCTGTTAATGCCATCGCAGTTTCGCAACTTCGACCTGTGCTTATGAAACGGGGCCGACACCGACACGGTACGCCGAAGCACCGAGACGATGCGCCAGCGCGCCGACACGATGCGCCGAAGCGAAATAAACGTCGCAATCTCTTGCGTGTTTTCATCTGTGGCTATACAATTAGTGAAAGATACGAAGAGACGACGTTTATATCGCTTGGGCGCATCGTGTCAGCGCTTCGGCGTACCGTGTCGTCGCTTCGGCGTATCGTCTCTGCGCATCGGCGTATCGTGTCGGCGCTTCGGCCTATCGTGTCGGAGCGACGGTACGCCGACACGATACGCCGACGCGCCGACACAATACGCCGGAGCGCCGACACGATGCGCCGAAGCGATATAAACGTCGCAATCTCGCGCTTTTTTTTAAAATTACGTTAAATACTTGATTGTTTGCAAATGATAGATCTAGAAATGTTCTGATATATTTTTTGTACCAAACATATGCTCCAATAGTAAATGCTTTTTCAAAACACGCAATTCTGTACCTATGGCAGAGTGTTCTTCTTAAAAAAAATTAAATGGTAGGGCACTTTACCCTCATAAGGCGTAAACAAATTATGTTTGTTTCAGGTTACCCGATCTACCCTAAAAATTGCCACGCCCTGGATTTTCATTATTTCTTACTGACGAATTCAGTGCCACGTGTCACAAACGTGAATGGCTCGTTATTCGAGGACGTTTTACTCTGCACCACCATAGTAATTTTTTTCATAATGAAAACTATAATTATTGAAGCTATTACAACATCCATATACACGTATTGGAATAATTCGTTTTAAAGTTCAAATTATGTTTAATTTAGTGTCCTTATGTCATTATTGTCATACTGCATCATGCAGACCTACATACATCAATATTTTATTGGCAATGATCCTGGATGGTGTGGGTGTCATTGTTAGCCCTGTTTCATCCATGTTCCAAATTTGTTGCTGAACGTTGTATAGGCCACTAGTCACTAAGTTCTTCTCGAGGGGCGAGTAATACAGTCATATTCTTAAATGACTCATGACATCATGTCGACCGTTTGTCGTTGATCCAGCTAGTGACTGAAAGAAGACAAGACGGCGAACGTTCAGACTCATTCATCATTTTCCCTGGGTCATACCGTTCTTTAAATCTTTAGTTTCCTGTCCGATGAAGCTGTCCCAAAAATTAATACATGCTAAACTGGATAGCGCTCGGAGAGTCTATACCTTCATACAGTCATCTCATTCTCCACAATCCACATGTATTTGTAATTAATTAGTTATACAATATACTGGAGCAATGTGCTTCCTCATTGACAGACATTCATTTTGACAAATCCTGGATCCAAATGGTTATCCAGATTGCCAACGTGATCGTATTCTTTATTTATTGACCATTTTCAACTTTGCAATATATTACTTTACACAGATAAACAACAGGCCGATAAAACATAGTTACTTATTGCAAAAAATGTTTGTTTAAAAACAGCGCTATCGTGTCATTCACAATTCATTTTAGTGTTAAGTTTTCTTGTTAAACTTTAAATTACTAACCAGAAAAAAATATTTGGAAACGCCCAAGCTACGTCCAGTTCTGTTAAATGATTCTTCTTGAGGTGTCGTGACAAGATATTTTGTAACACCATGATATATTGTTGTTTACGTTTCTTTCATGTACTTGTATATGGTTAAATGACATAATAACAACTGAAGTGTACAAGTATATATTTATTATATAATTCGAATGGAAGCTAAGCATGAGCATTTATATTGCTCCACTGCATACTCGACTGCATGAATGTGCCGGCTCTCTGCAGCTCTTATATTTATCAACTGTTCATGAATACGCATTTGAGAAAGTACATTTGTTATTGTCTGATTTATGAAAGGAATCTAAATAATGCAACATATCCGTTTTTGTTAAAGAAAAAAGATTTCAAATGCAAAAAACGCTCTGCAGACATAATATCATAAAATATCCATAACAAATAAATGAACATATGAAATACAATAGTAATTATTTTATTCATGATAACACACGTCAACATATGCTTATTACTATAAAGTATAATATCGCACACATTAGTATAATAAACTCATTAATTTACAATATTCAATACTGAAAGAAAATCAAGTTTATCAGCAGTGGCACGCTTCAGGTAGATCATGTTTCAAGTAAAACTCCTTCTACGCACGACTGCTTTCATTTAACACTAATAAATGTCGAGATAACGTCTATGAAATTGTTTTTTAGATGTGATTACTTTACCCATTCAACTCCTGAAAACAATTTATTTGGCTTAAAAGGCATTCCGAATCTTGTTAATGCATGTGATTTTAGGCCATTTGGGATCCCAAGGATAGGATTTGAAGATTTATTTTTTTGGTGATTTCAATGGCTGTAGTCTGCGGTGCACTCGTTTGTTCTGAGGTGACATTGGGGACAATTTCCTGAATGTTTAATACAATTCTGATGTATTTTCAAGTCAGAGTAATCGGGGATTTCTGCGGGATGTTTTTGTTGTTGTTTATTCATCCGATGTTTGATGTTAATACACCATTTTATAGTGTTGTTAAGGTTTCTTGTACATGTATACCAATTAATATGATCAAATGACTTAATAACAACACAAGTGTGAATTTATATAGTTATTCTTGGATTTTAATGAAAGCTAAGCATAAACATCAACATTGCTCTACGGCGTACTGAATACTACTAACACAGATATAATGCGCGGGTTGTCTGCATCTCTTACAGGTACATGAATTATATATAAGGATATAAATACGTTTGGTTCATACATCTGGGTAATGGAACAATATCGAACTCATTTAGCTTTTTCCTGTCATACGGTCATGAAACGTCGTTACCGCGATGCCGTACTTTCGGGACGATTTTATGTAGCCATACCGGCCCGTTCTGATATCACCGATAGCCACACCAATAACTCCATTTTACAATTAATTTAATTTAATTTGTAATTTAAACACGTAAACATAACAGGTAATCGTTCTTTATTGATCATTCTGGGACTATCTGCATGTGCGAAACAAACTACATCGGTTTCGTTAGGATGTGAAAATTAGTGTGCATGTGTGCAATGTAAAATATATAGATTTGGTCTGACATGTCATACTGTACCAGAGTTGTGAGTAAAACTATCGTCTCTGATATAGAAATGTTAAGCAAACGCAACAGTTTCACTACTCAACCCTCAGTTTCACACCCAACCCTCAAATAATGAATGTGTCGCCAAACAATAAGTGTCTATTGTTGATGAATTTGGAAATGATAATTATATTTTATGTGGTGATTTTAAATAATAACATAAATTCTAGAAACTTTATTTTGCAAGAAATTGGAAAAAGAAATATAATTGATAATTTTAGGGAAATGCATGAAAATACTGCTAGATTCACATGGAAACGCACAAATCCCTTGCAACAAGCAAGATTAAACTTCTTTTTAATAACCCTAAACATGCTCAATTTTTTACAAACTTCAAATATAAGAGCCCGTATAAAATCTGATCACTCTATTTTGATATTTCGCTTAAATTTAATACTGTTGAACATGGTAAAGGGTTGTTGAAATTTAACAACTCTCTTTTACATGATAATGAATATTTAATTTGTCTAAATAACGCAATTGAAGAAATTAAAAAACAGTACTGTTTACTGGTTTATAATTTAGAAAATATTAATACAGCAAACCATAATGAGCTATATTTTACCATAAACGACCAACTCTTTCTGAAAACACTTGTAATGGAAATACGAGGGAAAACCATATCTTATTCTAGTTTTAAAAATAAATTAAATTCCTCAAACGAACTACGATTGTTAAATGAAATTGAAATCCTAGAACAAAATTTAAATGAATCGAACAAAGAAAAACTTGCAAAGAAAAACTTGCAAAACTACATTAGATCTAAAAGTAAATGGATTTAGCAGGGAGAGAAAACAACAAACTATTTTTGCTCATTATAAAAACAACACTACATTAATAAAAAACATACCTTTTATTAAAAGACATGACGGTGTACTTATACACAATCAATCTAAAATTTTAAAGGAAACTTCTGAATTTTATAGAAATTTATATAAAACAGCTGAACTACAGCAGAGCTACACCCTAAATGATTTACAGAATATAAATATTAATAAACTAAGTTCAACCCAATCATTAGAAATTGAAGGCTTACTAACATATGAAGAGATAACTAATACTCTGAAATATATGATGAATGACAAAAGTCCTGGATCAGATGGTTTTACAACACATTTCTTTAAGGTCTTCTGGAATAAAATTTGAGTTTTTGTTCTGGGAAGTATATTTGCTTACGAAAATATGCTTTCTGTGACCACTTAAGCAGGGCTTATCACTTGCATACAAAAATAAAACAAACCAAGACATTTCCTAAAAAATTGGAGGCCTGTTACACTTCTTAATACAGTCTAGAAAATAACATCTGGTTCAGTTGCAAATAGATTAAAACCCCATTTACCAACTCTTATATTTAGGGATCAAACTGGTTTTGTTTCAGGGCGATACATAGGGGAAAACACACGTCTCTTGTATGACATAATGTACTATACTGAAACCAATAAAATACCGGGGTTAGTATTGATGATTGACTTCGAAAAAGCTTTCGATTCCTTATTATTTGATTGCGTTGAAAAAACGTTAGACTTATTTAATTTTAGACCAAGCTTTAAACGATGGATATCGATTTTTTAAGAAATACACAGACCTCGGTTCAGTTAAACGGGTTTTTGTCCGAAAGCTTCACAGCAGGCCGCGGTTGTAAGCAAGGTGACCCGATTTCACCTTATATTTTCATTTTATGTGCGGAAATTTTAGCAATTAAGATTAAGCATTGTAAAAACATCAAAGGCATATGTATTAACGGTATAGAATACAAAATATCTCAGTTTGCAGATGATAACTCTTTGTTGTTGGATGGTTCCGAAATCTCATTAAACGCTGTTCTAGGCCTTCTCCAGGATTGCGCATATTTTTCTGGCTTAAAAGTATATATTGATAAAACTAATGTAATTTGGATCGGATCCTTGAAGTACAGCACCCGCTCGATCAAAACAAAATATAAACTAACATGGGAAACATCCAGATTTAAACTATTGGGATTCTTTTTTGATGGTGACCTTAATCTTATGGTCGATTAAAATTTTTCTGACAAATTTATTAAAACATCTTATAAGGTCCATTTTTGATGTATGTAAACTTTTTAACACTGGAAAACAGTATATTGCCATAGTTAAAAAAATGAGTTTTGGTTTGAAGTATTTTCGTGTTACGAACAACTTCTGTATGTGTTAGAAATTGCGGATGTTAATAGTGTTCTTAACATGCCCTTGTTCTACAATGACAATTTCAAAATTGGTAATGAACCCTTATTTTTGAAAGCACCGTATGACAGAGGTATTTCATTTGTGATAGATTTAGTTATCGACTTAAACACCTTCTTAGCAAAATATCAAATAGAAAATATTACGGCAAAATCCTTGAACTTTCTTTATTTTGAACGACTTGTAAAATCAATACAGAACTTTTTTTAAGAAATACAATGTGCAGTTTAATACAAATGACGTTCAAACATACGGTCCGTCTCTGTCATGCTATGCAAAATATTTTATAAGCCATGAAAGCAAAGATAGATCAATTTATGATTATTTCTTTCAAAACGGCATTGAACCTATGTGTAAAAACAAATGGAACAATTTTGTCATTACTGATGAGGAATGGAAATGCATTTTTAAAACGGAATTTAACATAACAAGAGATAGCTACATACAATGGTTCCAGATTAGAATTATTTACAATATACTCGGTACAAATTACCTTATGTACAAAATGAAATTGTTAAATAATAATCTGTGTAATTTTTGTCACAAATTTGAAGAAACGATTGTTCATCTTTTTTGTCATTGTGAAATTGTAAAATGCTTGATTAAGGAAGTAAACAAAACCTTGTTAAATAATAGAAATATAAATAGAATGACAGAAATAGACTTCAGAACATTTATGTTAGGTAGCACCAACAAAGATAAACAAAATCCTAACATACTGTGTCTCGAAGTTAAGAGATACATTTTCACTTGTAAAAAAGATAAAATAATACCAAATTACATTGGTCTTGTAAATATTCTAACCTTAGCCTACACCATATACTAGTCACTTACACATTCAGAAAAAGAAACAAATTACTGGTCGCTGATAAGAGCAATATGCGAACCAAATGCCTCTGTGCAGTAAGAACATAATATTAAAGGAAAACAATTCTATATAAGTACCGGGTATTCAAGAATAGGAACAAGTGATATTTCCTCTCTGGTTTTTTCTTGGTAAACGTTTGCAGCAAAATATACCCTTTGTTTTTTCATACTTATGTTGTCTATGTATCTTTTCCATGCAAAAATGTAACCTACTTAATACGGATAAACCTGCACGGTACAATATAAAAATATTGGCCTGTTCGTATCCATTTTCATATTACTTTTATTGGTTGAGCTATTTAATACAATACATTGAAAAATTTCAAACATACAATTCCATTGTTTGCATGTATTGTATGTTTGTATGACTGTATGTTTATTTGTAAATGCATATAAATGATGGAAATAAAATAAAGTTACAATAAAAATAAACTCACAAAGATAATAAAAACTCTGTATTTTTTTTTACAAGAGAAACGACATATAAAGCTAGTTCAATCAGTTAAAATGAACAGGGCCATATGCGAAGCGGATTTAATTAATGCCCAAAGTAGATTACTCATTTATTAACTTGTGATGTTTCAAAATTTACACTTGAATTCTCATCAATTTAATAACATAATATGAACAATGCTAACAAATAATTTAACCACTGTTTAAATGCCATTAAAGTTAAATATAATATTCACAATCTCAAAAACTCATTCCTATGTCTTAACTATAATTTTGGGTGGTCATTGAAATATATGGCGAAATCAGGCGGTCAAAATTTGACGTGTTCCACGAAATATATGCCCGCGACAGTTGACGAGATCGCTACTTCAATAAACTTAAATCAGGTAATTAGTATTACATAATTATGTTTGTATATACACAGTCCACGGGAATTTCTAACGGTATATTTAACGTTTTACTGGTCATCGTATTTAAGAAAACTCTTTACCACGTGTTCTGATACATGTATATTTTTATATTGTTTAACAAATTTAATGCTTCTTGTTTTTGCGTGGCCAGATGCTTAAAGCAGCATGTTGATGTTGCTGTTTTGAACGCGTTGTTTATAATGAACCGCATCCACATTCATCACCACGACCACCTACACCACCATCGCATCCACTACGATCATCAGCATCACCGAAAGCACCTCCACAACAATACCACCACCAGCACGCCCCCGATAACCACAAACATGAACACTATTGCATTGACCGCCTCCCTCCACCGCAACAAGCTCCACCACGAACAAATTAACCACGACCACGACCACAACCATCACAAGTCACTTCCACCATTATCTTCAATTCAACCACAACCTTCATCTACCCCATAACAACCAACACCACCTTCACCATAACCCTTACCTTCATCAGTACCATACTTCCACAATAACCATCACCTCCACCATAATTACCGCTACAATAACCATCACATCCATTATAAAAACAACCAACTTCTTCATAACAACCACTTCCACCATAACCATCACATCCAACTTAACCACAACAAACTCCATACCCACCATCTACACAATAACCACCATCGCCACCATATCCTTTACCATCACCTCAAACGAAACCATCACCACCACCCTAACCATCAGCTGCACCACAACAACCACCTCAACATTTACAACCTCACCCATCATTACTTCCACCTAAACTATCACCTCCACCATAAGCATCACATTCACCACAACCTTCACCGCCGCCTCCACCAGCAACTTCATCACAATCATCACCTTCACCACAACAACCACCTAAACAGCCACCACCACCTCCACCATAACCATCAACTCACTAATAACCACCGCATCAACCTTACTATCCATCATTACAATAACCACGCCCTGTACCCGGATAATCCTAACCATGTTGTTATATTTGTGTTGAGTAGAAACGTAAAGCGTTTAATAGTTATAGTGTCCAGTGGTTTATTTACTTAATTTTTGTTTTTGACAATCACCCTTATGATGCTGGAAGTCATTAAAATTTTCTCGAAAAAGTCCTCATATAGAACATTTTTATGTTTCCAACCCTTTTAAAATATCTTAAAATGCATTAGTACCTTACTTGAAAACTATATTAGTTGAATGGATATCTCTATGACAATGTGTAATCATATCAAAGTTTAATGTTGATGTTGATATCTAAAATATTGTTTGTATTCTGTAGTGGTTGAGTGCTTGCGGATAATTCCTGACTGATGAATTGATGTAGGAAACTGTGATGGATAAGCGCGAACGTAAAAAAGATAATTACCTAACAAACTGAAAAAGAAGATATCTGTTCGTCCTTTATATATGAAAATTTTTCTTTTAGTGTTATTTATGTACTTGTTCAATAATTTCCTCTAAACTGTCAAAAGATGTATCACAATATACCCACTTAAACTGTGGACGTTTATACATACATAGTAATTTTGGGTAAATACACGTTGTCAATGGTGAACTAGCAAATTATACAATACGATTGAAATTAAAATAGAAATATATAGAAACCCATTACAGTATTTCAGCATACATGTATATTCATTCATTGATATAGAATATAAGTCGGTTAGGGGTGTATACGTCAGGTCTTATGCGTCGGTTTGGTTTTTATCCGTACTAGTATATATCGCGTTCGGTTATTATCAACCAGAAATTAGCTTTTTTATCAATGTTATCGCAGTTTGCACATTTGAACGAGTATTGTGTCTGAATCCAATGGGATATCGGCACAGTGTAAATGTGCGTTTGAAGCAGTATATGTTTGCTTCCAAACAGCGAAATAGTATGGCAATTAAAAGCCTCTGAGTATGTTTTACACTTTTTTATAAATATTTTAATTGAATGTTTGTCTTTGTTCATCAGCATTCCATCTTACAACATCATTATTGCTAGATGGAACATTTGGTATATTGAATTAAATACTTATTAGATCAACGGCGACATATTTTACAACCAAAACACACCTGTACATAAAAAAATATGTATAAAACAAAGTAGAACTGACTTTCCATCCGCCATTTTGGCACTGCATTAGGGTCGCTGCATTGCGTTAGGATTATCCGGGTACAGGGCTTGATAACCAGCACCTCTACCGTAACTAATACATCCACCACAACTACCACCTCCACCATAACTACCACCTCCACCATATCCATTCCTAAATAATAGCCAGCAGCATAACCACCAGCACCATAACCACCAGCACCACCATATCCAACAACATTACAACAACTACCCCCACCTCTACCATAACCACCACATGCACCATAACCACCACCTTTATGCTGCACCACAAATGCGTCTTGTTTTTTTAGTGACCAGATGCTTCAAGCAGCATGTTCATGTTGTTGGTGTTTATAATGGACCCCTCCACATTCACCACCACGACCACCTCTACCACCGCCGCATCCGTAACCGTCGTCAGCTTCACCGAAAGCACATTTACCACCAATACCACCACTAGCAAGATAATCACACCCATCACCATAATCGCATCCACCACCTCTCTCCTTCACAACCAGCTCCACCACGAACAGCTCCATCACGACTACAAACTCAAACGTCATCATTACCACCTCCACCAAAATTATCATCTCAACCACAACCTTCCACATCTGCAATAACCACTACAATCACTATAACTACATTCGCCACCAGTATAACAATCACATCCACCATAACCAAAACCACCATCATAACCTACACCTCCACCAAAACTATCACATCCAATATCTAACACATAGCAACGTACACCGCCGCCTCCACCATCACCTTCATCACAACCCTCATCTCCACCACCACAACCATTTCAACAACCACAACCTCAACCATCAACACATTCACCTAAACTATTACCACCACCACAACGATCAACACCGCCGTTAACGCAGTCACAACCATCACCTCCATCATATCTATAAGTTTTACCATAACCACCACCTTAATAATAACCGCCGCTTCAACCTTATTCTCCAGATTTACCATAACCGTTCACCGTAAAAATCACATCCACAAAAAACACCACCTTAACCATAACCACCACCTACACGAAGACAACCACCTCCATCAAATGCACCATGTAAATGATAACCACCACTACCACCATAACCACGACCTCCATCCTAACCATAACCTGCACCATAACCACTATCTTAATAATAACAACCGCCTCAACCTTAATCTCCAGCTTTACCATAACCATAACTTCCACCAAAACAGCCACTTCCACCATAACCACCATCTTAACAACAACCACCGCCTCAACCGTAATCTCCAGCTTAACCATAATCATAGCGTCTACCATAACAGCCACCTCTCAATAACCACTACCTCCATCATAAGCAAAACCTCCGCCATAACCACCTCCAAAAAAATAACCAACCTCTATCATAACCATAACCTTCATCATAACCACCATTTGTATAATAACCACCACCAAAATAATACTAACCACCACTTCAATAATAACCACAGCCTCCAACATAATAACCACAACCATCATAATCTCCACCTTGACCATAACTACCACCTTCACCATAACCACCACCTCCACCTTAATATTCACCTCCAACATAAACACCAGTTCCATCTCAACCAAATAACATCCAACTCCAACAAAACAACCCCTTCAATCATAACCACCACTTCCACCATAACCACCACTTCGATCATAACCATAACACCTTACTAGTAACCTCCACCAAAACCACCGCCACCATCATTACCACAAAACCCAACCGCTCAATAATGAAAAGCTCATCCACCATAACCACCACCTCCATTATAACCATAACCTCCATCATATCCACCACCTAAATTGTAACCACCCCCAACCTTAATCCCCACCTTTACCATAACATTAACCTCCACCATAAACATCAACTCCACAATAACCACCACGTCCACAAAATCCACCCTCACAACTATTACTCTTTCACTTCTACAGCAACCATAACCACCAACTCCACCATCATCTCTTATTCCTCTATCGTTTTCACCACCACAACGTTCGCCACCGCTACACCACTAACAATACCACCACCACAATCCTCTTCACTGCCACCATCACCGCAACCACCACCAAAGCGACGCCGCCACCACAAATACCACCACAACCATTACCTGTATCAAATTAACGTTTTGTCTCGTGAAGCAATTTGTACTTGATGAGGGTAACCATAGGTGTGCATAGATGTGCACATCATGGTTTAAATAGGATAATAACGAAAACTTGCTGAAGATATGATTTTGTGCATTTTTTTATTATTCTGTATTAGTTTTTTTTTTTTTTAATTTTAGATCGAATTTTTAACACTATACCTCAAAAATACTATACCACTTCCACCACACCACCTCAACAACTTTTTCAACATCACCACCATTACCATTACACAACCACCTCCAACACCACAGCCACCTCCACAAAACCAGAATCTTCACAACCATCTCAACCACAAACTCTATCACATCCATCACCAAAACAACCATCACAACCGTCGCCAACGCCTCCACAAGCACCAACACCACCACTTACAATGCTACCTCAACCACCGCATCCATAACCAACGCATACTCCAGCACCTTCATAACTACCACCACCTCCAACACCTCTACTACCACCTGCACCAAAACTACCAAAACATCCACAACTCCAACCCAACGTCCATCAAACCCACAAACCCCACCACAACCTCATACATATTCTCTACTACCACAAACTCCACCTTTACAATAACTATCACTACCAACACGACCTTGACTACCACAACAAACAGCACAACCAATACGGACTACATTATTATTATTATTATTATTTTAAATGATTATTATTATTATTATTATTATTATTATTATTATTATTATTATTGGTAGTAGAAGTAGTGGTAGAAGTAGAAGTAGTAGTATTAGAAGTATAATTATTATCATTATTATGCTACCTGTTACAGCTACCTATGTACGAGACAAGAACTACAGCTTTCGTTGTTTTTTGTTGTCACTGATAGATATAAATTACTGCTGCTGCTGCTCAGACTCATCAACAATAATGTTGAAAAGCAAATACTTCTTCTTCTGCTGTTTATGCTGTTGTTTCTGCCACTTCTTTTCTTTTCCAAGTTATTCTGATTATTCTGCTATTGTCATTTTTACCATTTCTGCTACTAATAGTATTACATCGAAACGAATGCAGCTTTAATTACGGCTTCTGCTAGTTTACTACTACTTTTGCTACAGCTATGTATAAGTGTACAGAAATACCGATAAATGCCACATATGCTTTTCGCTGGTTCTGCTGCTGGTGCTATAACCTGCATTAACGTGCAGCCATCGAAAACACTTATACAGATGTGAATTTACTTCTACTGCTACTAATATAATATATACACTGTTAAATATGTACAGTTAATGTTGCTTCTACTGCTACTACTCCAAATACTCCAACTACTATTACAACTTCCGACACCTTTGCTGTTACTTTAACTAATGCAAACTACAATTACTAATACCAGTACTGTTTTGCTATTTCTGCTTCTATTGTTGATACTACAACACTGATTTCTAATTCTATTAGTTTGCACACCTTCTCATACTTGTTTTCTACAATTACTTATAGATCGATTCCCACTTGTTCTGTTATCGTTGTTGTTGCTCCTACTGTTAAAACTTAAGCATCAAACTTTACATCAACTTCTTGTGCCGCTGCTACTATTGCTAATGTTAGTATAATAATGTGAAATTATATTCAACTAAAAACCACTAGGAGACCGCATGTCTCTGCCAATGAATCTTATTCCTCATGTGTAGTGCGTTGTTATTCATAATGTGGCAATTTGCTCTATCTACCAGTAATAAGAAATCGTTTGCAAATACACGTATCCAGACGGTCATCCGGGTCACCACCAGAATGTACTGACCCAATTGTAACGTTCGTTCATCAATGTTATCCTAAAGGTACTGGATAACAAATAAACAAACATTCGGACAAACAATTACCAGCTTAAATATAACTTAGCGGAGTTTATCAGTAAACTAACATCATAAATTATACAAATGTAGTCATACATATACGTTTCTTATATCGGTGCCGCGATAAATTATTGTAAGGCAAATAAAATAAATGTGCCCAAAGCGTAACCGACCCCGTTTAAACTATAAAAAATTAAAAAGTTTAATGCGATTTATGTGCACAACCACTACCTTCATATTTAATAATGTTTTTAGTTCAGTTGATCAAGACGATATACAATTTAAACCTTCAATACATTCAATCACGCTTATGGTAACTGTAAACGATTGTTTTTAGAAATGCGTTGAGAGTGAAACAGACTCACGTCCAATGTAGAAAGTTACATTCTACATTGGACGTGTTAATTATGTATTGTGGTGCATTTCATGACACTCGCATTTGCAATCATGTGCCTTCAAACACTGTAGAAATAGCAACGCTCGCTTAGCGAATGTGTTGGCTTTAACTCACACTAATAAATCAATTCAATGACCAAATGACCCAATGCGCGTCTGGCTTACATACATCAAGGGTCTATGTATTGTCAGATATGTAAGTGTTGTATTACCACTGTTTATATTGCGTTATCTCGTTATTAGGAAGAACTAGTACGATAATAAAGACATACTTATTGGTAATTGAAAGATACTAATTATGAGTTAATACCGCCTTAATAGGAAATACTAAGTGGACATTATGAATTTCTAATTAGAAAACTATCGGTATTATTTAGAAACTAATGTGCCCAAAGCGGCTAGTATCTGCTTATAGGGGATAATAATTCAAAGTTATGAATAAGTTATTCCTAAAAGTACGCACGCCGTAAGCAAGATCGCACACATGAATGGACAGACGGCCGAGTAAATGATTTTGTTACTGTCTCTTAAATATGACGTACGTAATGACGGACGCATGCACTCATTATTATCAGCATAAACTTACAGGCGGAATGGCAAACGAACAGACGGACGGATAGGTGGAGACAGTCTTGTATGAACGTACGCACGAACACATGTATTTGTGTATATATGTATGCATGTATGCCTGTCTGTATATGACACATACTATCTCCTAATAAGAACTAAATATCGCCTAGTTAGGCCTTAATAACTTCTTACTAGGACATATCTGCTAATTAGGATAAGTATGTTAACACATGATTTTAAATGTGTGTTGTGTTGTATCTTATAGTTAGGAATGAGTAGCACCTAATATGTAGTATTTCCGAATTCTTACATAATACAAAACCACAATAATACAGGCTGTACGTTGCACTAGGACACTTCCGTAATCTTAAAACTTAAAACAAATTTTAAAGTGCAGACACCGCCGTTTAATTTAACTCAATTCAGTGCATGTTTTATAAATACCTAGATGCTTTTCATGAAACTGAGTACTAGCGTGCTTGACATTTGACCGTATTACTGAAAACCTTCTATCTTTTGGCTTGGCTTTATATGGGCTATTAAGGCAATAAAATAAACCATACTCTGTAGAAAAGAAATATTTGAAACAAATTGAAAGCAAAACCCATAAAAACATATGTGCTTTGATAGTTATGTGCTTAATCTGTTTGCATAAAACTTCGCAAGATTTCGGGATTTCGTTCAATATAATTTGGACGCGTTAATTGGTCATCCCTTCCGCGATACACGTTTCATGATGAGAAAGTTAGTTTGATAAAGAAAAGGGTTTTGACGGGCAATTTAAAATAAATTATGTACGCTGTGAACACTGTAAAACAGTCTTTCATTCATGAAAATGTCGTTATGTTTATATCTAGTAATAAGGGTCACAGGAACACCACCATAAAATGTTTCATGATGGATATGACGACAAATTATATCTCTAGTTTGATTGCTTGATTGATTGACTGACCGACCGACCGACCGACAGACCAACCGACAGACTGACCGACAGATAGATAGATTGATTTATTTATTGATTTACAAATATACATGATTTATTCAACCAATCGATCGATCGATCGATTGATTGATTTATTGATTGAATGTAGACGTATGTATGTATTCATTCATACATGAATGTATAAATACATGCATACGACGATCGACCGACAGACCTACCGAACGGATGAATGAATGAATCATCATTATTATTGTGTATGTAGTGTTGTCGTGGTTTTGTTAGAGGGGCGTATCGACGTCTAATACGTTGGAACATTTTGAGTAATAAACTTACATTTTATGAAGTATTCATTAAATCATTGATTATAACATAAGACTCGATTTTATAAACAAACAATAATATGTTTGATATATAATTATAAAATGTAGTCAACGTAACACTTTTCGCAGGCGCGGGAAAGTTAGTATTAGTTGATTTAAAAATATTGTATTTCCACACTGTTGACACAATTACAAACAATCACGATTACCATAAGTACATATTGGAAAAAGGGTTAGACCTAAAGTTCTACGACGTTATCGAGGGTCTTTGCCTGGGAGTGTTAGTTACATATTGTAATGGTGACAAGCGTACTTTGAACAATTGTTGTCATTTAGAAAATCAAAAGCAAATTATGATAATGATAATAATAATAATAATAACAATAATAATAATAATTATTATTATTATAATGATAATGATGTTGATAATAATAATAACATTTGAAAACACAATATGAACAAAATTAGTGAATAAAATATATAGTAAATAGACAATGATATGCACATATAGATAGTTGTAAGTCCTGTCCAGCAAGCAGTTGAGTTTTAACGTTAAGTTTTAAACAAAACACTTTGGCTTAACAAATATGTCTTTGAACTTCTGTAAAAATAATTGTATTGTCTTCATTATTAAATGAGGGGTTACCGCAGAGGAGCAAATCACTATTTAAGGGATGAAATTAGCGCACTGCAGCAAAGAGATATTCGTTGCATGCGGTAATTAGGGCATTTAAAGAAGTAATGTGTCATATTTTCACCATCATTTCCTCATGAACAAAGGGGTGAGTTTGCAAGGTGGTCTAGGAATAGGTCGGAGTTTAGGTTGCTGCAGTTATTTCTTAGTCTAGCATGTAAAATCGATGTTTTAATATCCCCAGTGTAGAAAAATTTGGGGTTATCATCGCATAAAAGAAACATTTGTTTCAAGGAAGCTTTAAATTGTGAAAGGGTTTCGCTCTTGCGGATATCGATATGTAAGGAGTTCCATAAATCTTTGGCAGATGGCAAGAACGAACGTGAATATAATAATGTTCGCCTTGATAAAATGGTATAGTCTTGTGCATTTCTAAGATTACGAGATGACTGTTCTTGAAATGTTTGTGGAAGAACGTTAAACATGTAATTAGGACACTGTCCGTTAGGCATCTTGTAAATGCTAATCAGTTTATAGCCGTCGTATGTCTAAACTAGGCCATTTAACTTCAGTATAAAGATTTCTAAGAGATACAGATCTAGTTAGGCCTGCAACAATACGAGCGGCTTCATTTTGGATTTTTTCTAATAATTCCTTATCATGCAAAGAACAACCATCCCAAACAACGCACGCGTATTATAGTATTGGCCGCATATGACTGACGTATATTTGGTTTAAACTTTTTCTTGAAAGTCTGTATTTAAGTTTTCGCATAATGCCAAGTATTATATTTTCGACGCAAATTAAAAAAATATGATTTATATGATCGTGCCATTTGCCATCATGGCTTAGGGTCAGACCAAGATGTTTGTGACTTTCCACAAAGGTGACGGGTACATTTCAGAAACATAATTTCGGTAAAAGAACATTCTTTTGCGTTGTGAATAAAATTGCTTCAGTTTTCTGTGGGTTAAAATCAACTTACCATCTTTTGGCCCAAATGTTGATGAGGCATAGGTCGTGGTTCAAGATACCCTAGAGGACAACTCAATTAGATGTAGTACTTGATAAGGAAGTATCATCTGCAAACAAGCGGGTAATACTTAGAAGATTATCGACAATATCATTTACGTGCATCAGAAAAAACAACGGCCCTAATACTGAGCCCTGTGGAACTCCGGCATTTACTTGTAATGACTGAGACATAGCGGAACCCACAAATACTTTTGGGGTTCGGTTAGACAAATAACTTTCTATCCATTGTAGCATTTTTCCACTGATACCATTTTGCTTAAGTTTGAATAACATACCTTGATGCCAAACTCGGTCAAAGGCCTTGGAAATATCACAAAAAATCATGCAGTTAAATTTCTTGTCATCAATAGAACGAGCTATTTGATCAACTATATCAATCAGTTGGTAGACAGTTTAGTGACCCCTGAGAAATCCCGATTGCTTGCAATAAATTAAGTTATGCGAAATAAAGTTATTGTAGAGGTGTTTGTATACTACTCGCTCCAAAAGTTTCCCTAGACAGCTCAATAGGGAGATGGGACGATAATTGGAAGGTATATGTGAGTCACCTTTTTTAAATAGGTGCATGACAATTGCATTTTTCCATAATGAGGGAAATGTGCTTTCTTGTAGTGATTTATTAAACAGTAAGCATAACGGTTTTGCAATAGACAAGCAGGTACGCTTAAGAACAAGATGACTGATTAAATCCTGATCAACCGCTTTATTAGTTATTAAAATGTATCTAAAGTTGATATGGAAACAAAGTAATTGTTTAAGCAAGTCGCTTTTTCTTCATCAGACATATATATACTTACGTTTCCATGAGTATCAACCGATTTCAGGGGCGGTATCACATCAGAATGAGAGTGTGTATGTATTAGATGCTTCAACAGCTTCCAATATTTTTTAGAGTTAGTGGAATGTAAATCGTTTAATGTAGTTTCAATGTTGGAGACAAATTGTTCTTTTGCGTGTTTAATCATATTATTCACCCTGTTACGAGCGTGTTTGAATTTTGCCCAATTGTTTGGAGATGGATATTTGATAGCGTTCGATTTAAGTCGGTCGCGTTTTCGCGCAAATGTACGTAGAGTCATACCATGGTTTGTCATTTGGACGTACGGTAACAAGTTTGTACGGAATACATGATTTCATCAATTCTAGTAATTTGTAAGTGAATAATACAGTAGCGTCTTCAACATTTGACATACTAATAAAGTTCCAATTTTCATTGTCAATTAAGTCATTTAGACATTGAAAATCAGCACATTTGTAAAGCCAAACATGTCTTTGAATCGGTTTACTAATCACTGTTTGGACTTTAATGTGTACGGCCGTAGCGCGATGATCACTGACTGAAACATCAATTGAAATTACTTCACTATCCAATAAATACAGATTATCGGAGACAATAATTGGGTCAATTAAAGTAGCAGTGTTGGCCGTGACTCTGGTTGCTTCCGTAATGACATTACCTAAATTAAATAGAGTCATAGATTGTTTTCAGCGGGTGTAATCTTTTTAACTGGTCTTCATTTATGTCACCGAGCATGATGAAATTTTGGTTTATATCGAAGGCTTTATCGATACTAACTCCAAGGTCGTTCCAAAAAGATACATTGGCGTTAGGGGGGCGATAGAAGCAGCATATTAAAGCAGTAAAGTTTCCTGTTTGAAAGTCGATCCAGCTTGAATGCAAGTTAGAACATTCTAACTCAAGTACACGCCGCGACAATATAGACTGATTTACATATATTAATAAGCCGCTTGAGTGAGGTGTATAGTCTTTCCGGCGGAGAGCTATATTAAAACCATCGATTAGTAAAACAATATCAGGAACGACATCAGTAAGATGAGTTTCCATAAAACATAGTATATAAAAATCACACTATCGAACACTTGTTATGTAAATGTATAAGAACCTCATATATGACCGTCTATTCAAAACTAAATAATAGAAGGCCAAAAAGGTTAAAAGTGCATAATGGTATTGTACATGTACGTATACATACAGCAGTTAACGTGACATACAGCAGTTAACGTGACAATTACCTGTAAACATATAAAAATGTAAGTGAATCAGCGGCGTACAAGATAATTATTTGAGATAAGAGTAAAAAATAAACTGGATAATTTTCCATTTTGCTCCACTGATTAATACCCATTTTAATGTAGTAGGCCACTAATATACATAGTACAATACTGATATCTGTTCAACTAGACCACGGGGATTGCATGATATGCATGATAAATACCCATTTTGATGCAGTAGGCCACTATTATACATAGTAAAATACTGATATCTGTTCAACTAGACCACGGGGATTGCATGATAAATTAATAAATTGTAATTCATGGGGAATGGCTGAGTGGGTGTTTAACCGATGGCTTAACATAATTAGAAGGTTCAGTTCAAGGACAGGATTTCGACTGCAGAATAAATATTAAGTAATCGTTTAATAGTAGATGTTGATATTAGTAACCTAGTACATAAAATTAATAGACAGGCCTTATAGAGATCACATTATGGGTCATGACGGAATAACAATACATACACACACAACACCACATCATAACAAGCAAACGCAATAGAACAGACAAACGGCACGTGTATAAATATTTACAGGCTATTTACAGAGTATTCATCAAGCAAACAAACAGTGCCCCTGCCTGGAGAAATAAAATGAATGATGTTATATATATAATACGTACACGTATTACATCCGAAGGCGAGAAAACAACAACATATACTACAATGTGTACATGTTTGTGAACTGGTATTTAATTTTATGCAATTTTGATGAAACCCATGGACATGTAGTAAGATAGCACGACGTGCTGTGTTGTCATGTTAAATGGGGTACCTAGGCAAGTGTTTATCAATTATTTTAAATACGATTATGCGTGTAATAAAAGAAATAGTTTATATTAAAGAAGAAACACAATTCAAGAGGTATCGGACGATGTTCATCGAATAGTTCATATAAACTATCGGTAATGATAAATGTGCATAGCCTATCCGATAGTAGATAAAATTACAAAAAAGCGTTTGTCGTGGCTAGAACTATCAAATCCGGCTACAGATGTTTTCGTGTGTGATTCGACGACACTCATGAGCTGGTTGGCTGACTGTTAAGTTTGAATGAATCTAAGTCACCAATGTGGTTGATTCTATGATTTTTGGACTTGGAGTCCTTAACCAGAATGTTCCCGTCAGACGACCACGCTCCAAGGAGACGCCCGGTTTTAACGAGAGACCTAGCACTGAAAAGAATGGAGCTTCGTTTGGATGTTAGATCCTCGTTGATGAAAGTGTTCTTGTAGCCATGATCTTTAAGTTTTGATGAGTAGTAGTTGTAAAATCGCTATGAATCAAATGTACAATAAGTACCGATATGCGCACGCGCACTATTTATCACTGTTGTGTGAGTAGGAAAGCTTTTTCGAGCGTGATTTTATAGGTGTGCGTTCGAAACCTGCTGAAACCGTGCATCGAAAAAATATATATATTAGGCATTGTATATATTCCTTCTTAACAATTACATCAATAAATTATTGCTACTAGAAAAATAAATTCGTGAATAACTGGAATACGTCTTGTTTTAATGGGAAATACCGTCGATATGCCCCTTTAACATGATTTAGGACGACACACGAGTACTTTTAGGTCGTCATGTGCAAGAATAGAGCCAAGAATTTGATAATTATGTCGTGTGAAACAGTTACTGGCATGATTTATATTGCATTATTGTCATTTTTATGATTATACAATTTTAGCTCTTTGTTTATGTTTATTCGTGAATAATTCTGAAGGGTTTAATAAACTTGTTTGGCCCATGTTGTTACAAAAGTTTAAGTTTAACATAATTGTTTAACACATTAAATGAAATCAAATTCAAATTTTACGAAAACAATTATGAATCGATAGACGCGTCTTTCTTTTAGTGTCTTTACCCCTAACGAAAGTACAAGAAGCATCATTGAGTGATTTTCAAATAAAAATCTATTACAATGTCAATAATTCACCTATACAATATCACAATTCACAAAGCGAAACCCCTCGATCGACTTCGGAAAATATCTTGAGTATTGGTGCTTACCGAATACATTTCATTTGCGCCGCGCATGAGCTCGGCGTCTATTAAAAGTGATGAGTCCTACCGGAAGCATATGGACTGAGCGTTATTATATTTAATGTTTAAAACTCTAAATTGACGTTGCTGAGTCCAACTGAGTATTGTATTGAACTATACGCTTTAAGAACAGGTAATATTTCCGCTTTCGCCAACACTTCGATACGTACTAGATAATAAAATATGAAACTACTACGTGCTTGTATTAAAACGAAATATCATGCAATTAATTGCTGATCCTTGTTAATTTGACTGGTCGCGAAGTCAAAATTGAATTTGCTCCTGCGTCTAGTCTAAAACTTCCAGAAATAGGTTGTGAATCATTCTTAATAACATAGAAGTGAAGGCTGTTACATGTGCGTAGCCGGTAGCTTGTGGTGGGTTTGTGTTTTGTTCGCATATTTGTTTTGACGCTGAAGTGTATATTTTAAACTTTCATCGTCATAATTTTAATAATGTAGGTGTTAGAAATAAAGTATATATTCAATGTCATTCATTTCTTATACAAGTTCTTAACTTTGTTTATATAAGATCAATGGCACACTTCTGTTTAAAAATATCATTATGTAATATGATTATTTTTGCGACCCTGTATTTTATTTTAACAAACACTAGCACGAAGTCGCTGAGACAACTGAAAAGTTTTGCCTTATAATATTTGCTTAATGATACGTTATTGTGTACAAATCAGTTACTTTCAATATGTATTTAACCGACATATATTGAATCAATTGCAGCTCGTTGCCTCTACAATTTGACTTGTCATACCTCTCTATGGCTTCTATAAATGGCATTGCTGTATCTTCAGGAATAGTAGTGAATCATCATTTCGCGCGTAGTTATTGCACCTGATGTTAGCTTTGCAGGCACCAATTAAGGCGCGTAAAGACATTGTCAATAGTGTTCTACACTGTAACGTTTAAAGCGTTGATGCTAATTAATAATGTAGAATTTTAAGTTTTAAATACAACATATTTTGTTCATTTTAGTCGTTTGCTATGTAAGAAAAATGCTGTATATACGTAATATTGTAAAGAAATGTTTTTGCGGTCATTCTTACTTGTCTAATTTGCGGTCTGCCACAAATCACGGAATACTAATGCATAACATTATAACTGTAACACGATAAATGTTGTTTCCGTCAATAAAATCTATTTTGACTTTTAACTCTCAACTACGTACGACGCCCTTTGATGCTTTGCATCAATGTTTTTCCTTTATGAATATTTTAATGTGGCATGCTAATGGTTCCGGACTCATGTCAATTTCGCAGAAAAATGCATTGTTTGCTCAGAATTATTTTATGTGAATCTCTGAAATAACACTGAATATATATCCTGCTTAGGAAAATGAAAGTTTTCGGAAACATATTAAGTAAGGCATAAAAAAATATGTTTGTTTCAGGTAAAATGACCAAAAAAATAGGGTACGTAGGTAGTGATTTTATTAGTGAATGGTCTACTTGGCGCGTCTAAAACTGGATGAATATTCAAATTAATATACTTAATTAAACAACTTTTGGTGCAAATGTTATGCACTTAAAATAGGATACAATTATTATATTATTATATAAATGTCCAAATACATAAAAATCATTACAATCTGTGAAAACCAGGCCACCTGTCCAGTTTACATCTATATTAATGTCAATTTGCAAGGCACTGATTTTTATTATTAAATGGTTATATCGTATCAAATGTAACCGCAGTGAACTGAATATAAACAAACCTTTGTGCCTGTTAAGATTTATACATCATTACTGAATAGATCCCAGATGTACAAGTTTACTGTTTCTTAAAGTTATGATACAGCTAACGCTTCATTCTTCAGTATAGTTATTATACCCCCACAAACGAAGTTTAAGGGGGGTATATAGGAGTGAGCTTGTCGGTCCATCGCTCAATCGGTCCGTCGGTCTGTCGGTCTGTTGGTTTTTCGTTTCCGGATGCTAACTGAAGAAAGGCTTGACATATTCAAATAATTTTTCGTACATATGTGCAACATCAAAGAATACAGGTCATATTCGATGTTGGTTACAAACCACTAAATTTTGACCGAGTTATGGTCCCCTTTCGACATACCATTCCCTAAAAACATGGTTTCGGGATGATAACTCTAGAATGGCTTGACATCATTTTTGGTATACATGTGTAGCATCATAAAATACGGGTTAAGTTCGACTTTGGTTACAAACCACTAAATTTTGACAGAGTTATGGCCCTATATTTGACTTAAATTCAGTTTCCTGACGATAACTCAACAATGGCTTGACATACTAAAATAATGATCGGTACACATGTGTAGCACCATAATATACAGGTCAAGTTCGACTTTGGTTATAAACCACTAAATTTTGACACAGCTATGGCCCCTTTTATACTTAAATTCCTAAAAAACATGGACAATAACTCATGAAAGGCTTCACATATTTACATATTTTTTGGTACATAGGTGTAACCTTGTAAAATAAAGGTCAAGTTCAACTTTGGTTAAAAACCACTAAATGTTGACAGAGTTATGGCTCCTATTGAAATTAAATTTTTCCAAATAAACTGTTGACCATTCACAAATTAAAGCATTCACTTCCTGCATTTCTTTCGAGTGGATGCTATAGTTTTGTGACAAGGCCATATTGTGGGGGTATATGCGTTATTCATGTCACAATTCTAGTTAAAGACTGGAATTATTCAACAGATAACTTTAAAAGGATAGAAAAGTAGATAAATTAAAAACATCTGTCATTTTTGTCAATTTTAAATGAGAATGGGTAAACTACTACAAAAATTACCATCATAAAAATTTTACTTTAATACTTCATAGGAAGGAAGTATTGAATGGGATCCAGCCATTAAATGATATGACAATTTATTTAAAACGCTTTGAACAAATTAACAGAAAAGTCGTCCAGACAATTTGGCTGACGAAAATGAGCCGCGAGAAATCGTTTATTACCACAACGAAAATATATTTCGAGATAAAAAAAAATTAACTAACTCAATAAAATGTTGTAGGGTCGGGGCATTTTTTAGGGTAGGTCGCGTAACCTGAAACAAACATATTTTTTTTACGCCTAAGAAACATGAGTTGACAAACAAAGTTATGTATGCAGAAACGCAAACATGCCTGGAATTTTCGCTATATTACAATATCGTCTTGATTTACGTTCTAATTCGTGAAATACATGTATATCCTTACTGACAATGCCGTTGATACAACGTCACTCAATTTAAAATTTGACTGGTATTTAACAAGCGAGCCGAGTGTGTAATTTACAGACTTGGAGAGCCATGCTCTGTTTACACAATCGGGAATGCCTGCAGTATTATTTTGGTTGAAGGTTAATATCCCAGTTCGAATGTGTGCTGTTGCTGTACCATTTAGAGACATTTCTATCGACCAGGTGGCAATTTGGAGGACGGACACGTCAATTCCGCAGAGAAAAAAACCCCACTTAAAATCGCTTACTGTCACATAAGGTAAAATAAACTACTTTTACTACTACTACTTCTACTACTACTACAACTACAACAACAACAGCAACAACAACAACAAAAACAACAACAACTACTACTACTACTACTACTACTACTACTACTACTACTACTACTACTACTACTACTACTACGACTGCTACTTCAACTATTACTTCTATTACTACTACTACTACTACTACTACAACTACTACAACTTCTACTACTACAACTACTACTACTACTGCTACTACTAATACAGCTACTTCTTCGTGTGTGCGTGAGTGCACGCGTACTTAGACACATCTGAGTCAAACTTGAAGAGAAGTCTTAAATCAGTATGAATTGTACGGTATTTAATGTTGTCTTCATTGGATTGTGTCTCGTTCACACTCAGACCTCAGTTGGAGGTTGTTTACAACCACTGTTCTTGATTGGCGGTGGTTTGCATCTATATCTGTTGTGATTCCTACGTTGTTAAAGAAGAACATGTACACAGTCAAATTCAATACAAATTAAAATGGAAATACTTTTGCCCAGTTAATAAATTCTCAGATTGCTATTTACAGCTGCTAGAGTGAAGTGTGTTTTAAAGAAAGGTTGCATGCATGTACACTCAAATAATGGTCATGATCTTGGGACAGACCATATTTTGACGGCTGCTGGTGGTACCACGGACTGGAGTGAAGAGGGTGATAATCTTGGGAGAGACCATATTTTGACGGCTGCTGGTGGTACCATGGACTGGAGTGAGGAGGGTGATGGTCTATGACTGGTGGTACCACGGACTGGAGTGAGGAGGGTGATGGTCTATATCTGGTACTACCACGGACTGGAGTGAAGACGGTGATGGTCTATGATTGGAGTCTTCAAGAATGGACAAAGACAGGTCCAGTAAGTGTTTGTTTTTTTCTTATGGTGTATTACAATTCAATGATGAAAGATGTCTATTTGGTACTTCTTTAAGAGCTGTTTCAATAAATATTTGTGTCAACATTCGCTGGTGTATTTTAATACATGTAACTTAGAAACATTTGAGTCCAACTAATACGAGTAGAAAAGTCTTAAATCAGTATGTATTTCTAATGGAAATTAATAAATTCGGTACATTTCTATTAAAAAAAAAAAAAAAACATATTGTGGGGGTATATCACTGAGGAAATTTTACAATCCGAGAATAAACGCAAACGCTTTAGTAATATCACAAAAGCGGAATGGATTCTCTAAGACACTTGTCGCAAAATAAAAATATTGTGATTAAAAAGGTAGATAAATCCAATACGATTGTTATAATGAACACTGATGATTATAAAAGCGAAGTATCGAGACAACTGAAAAGTCACCAATATTACGAGAAATGCATAAACGACCCCACGGAAGTTGTTATACGTAATATTTCAAATTGTGTTAAAGACATTGACACCATGCATGAAATTGACACTTTTCCAATAAACATACGTACGCCATATTTTTATATTTTACCTAAGATACACAAAAGTCCGGACAGTAACTTACCTTTACAATATCCTAGGAGGCCCATCGTGTCAGCATGTAATTCTCCTACCGAGAATATTTCCAAGTATATTGACTATGTTTTAAAACCATATATGATAAATTTACCTTCATATGTAAAAGACACAACAGATTTTATAAATAAAGTAAAAGACATTAAATTAAAAAGCAGCACTTTTTTAGTGACACTGGACGTATCTTCACTTTATACGAACATCCCACATAATGATGGTATAAACGCATGTAAGTCCTTTTTACAACATAGTCAACATGGACGTAATTTTTCGACTGATGAAATCGCCCGTCTGATACAAGTTGTACTTGAAAATAACTACTTAAAGTTTAGGGACGATTACTACTTACAAAAGATGGGTACAGCGATGGGAAGCGCAATGGCTCCAACGTATGCATCGTTATTTATGGGGAAGCTTGAGCAGGACTTCATCAATTCAAGACACGTACAACCATCCATATGGCTTGGGTTCCTTGAGGACATTTTCATGATTTGGGACCATTCCTCAGAAGACTTAGAATCGTTTATCAACGAGTTGAACAGTTTTCACCCAAATATTAAATTTACACATACCATATCAAAGAACACCGTTTCATTCTTGGATGTTCAAGTTTCAAAAAATAAATCGCTTAGAATTGAAACTGATATTTTTGTGAAAAATACCAACAATCATCAGTATCTGGACTACACATCGTGCCATCCAAAACAATGCAAAGACGGAATACCATATAGCCAGGCCAAGCGCTATAGGAGAATAATATCTAATGATGAAAAGTTCAACACCTCTCTTGACCAACTACGTGACTTCTTCTTAAAAAGAAACTTCCCGGAATCCGTGATAGACGTTGCTTTTAATAAAGTATCACAGTCGACACAGAATGAAGCTCTGAAGCCTTCTGTTACGGAGAAAAAAAGTATATTGCCTTTTACGGTGCAATATAATCCGTCATTGCCCAATATAGGCGGTACTATCTACCGATATTGGGACCTCCTTAACATATCAAAGACTGAAGGTGTTAAATATGTACATGACAAATTTAAACCAATCGTTGCTTACAGACGTCCAAAAAATTAGCATGATTATTTAGTTAGTTCAGATTTTAAAATAAACACTGATAACGTTTATTCCACTAATAGCTGTAACAAAAAACGTTGTTCACATTGTATACGCATATGTACTTGGTCGACATTCACCAGTTATGTAACAGGAGAAACATTTGCATTACGGCACAATACAAACTGCCAGTCTAAAAATGTTATATATTTAATATCATGTAAAAGGTGTAATATTCAATATGTTGGACAAACTATGCAACCCGTTTCAAGACGGATGAATAGTCATACATTTGATGTATCCAATTTTACTGATCCTGCATTCTCTACTCTTGTAGCTAGTCACTTTAATGAAGGCAACCATAGTATGGCTGATCTTTCATTTATGCCTATTGATGTTATAAATAGTAATGTTAATCGCTTATGCAAGGAAACATTCTGGCTACATAAGTTACAAACACAAGCTCCAGATGGCCTTAATTCCAAAATACTGTTTACGGCTTAAAGTGCATGTAAAATTAAAAAATATGTTCAGTACTATTGCGTTTTTTCCTATTTTTGATTTTTTTATATTATATTGCTATAGGAACTATCTGTATTTTATATCCGTATAGTACTAAACTGTCTTGTATGTTGTAAATTCTTTATTAATTTAAACATGTATACTTATTTCTATACGTTTTTCCGCCAAATAACATAACGTTATTGCATGACGTCACGTCCGTTGTTTAATTGTCATTTTATCCTGATGAAGGCGTAAGCCGAAACGTTGAAAGATAAATTGAATTGACTGATTTCAAGTGTTGTTGTTGACTTTTTCTATACATTTCTATTGACAGCTGCAAATGCGAAGTGCGCCTTTAGTGAAAGCTTGAACGAACCTTTTGATTATGATGATTACCTTGACATTTATCCCAATTTGACCCAATTTGACGGCGTCTGACGTTGCCATGGACTGGATCGAAGAGGACGATAGTCCACCGGATAAGGCTTCATGATTGGACAAGCGCAGTGAGTGTTAACCTTTATTCGCGTGGTGTATTCCAATACTGTGATTGAAGTTGTCTTCTTGTTATCTATAAGATTATATAAGATATTCTATAAGAGCTGTTTCAATCAAACATGTGTCAACATTCTCTGATGTATTGGAATGTATTTCACTTGGCAATATTTGAGTCAGACTGAATTAGAAGTTTTAAATCAGTATGTATTATTCGGTTGTTAATGCTGTCTTCATTGGATTGTGTTTTGTACACACACAGTCTTCAATTGGTGCTGTTTACACACACTGTCTTTGATTGCCGGTGTGTTTGAATCTAATTATTTTATGCATAAAACTATTATACGTTTAAAATGTTGTTCTGGAAATTTGCTTTTGGCTTGTCTTGAGTGACGTGATTTAATTACAGATGTCAGTGATTGTGACAACACAAAATATGGCAGTGGAGAAAGGTTGATATTTTCTGGCAAAAATATTCATCAAGTAAGAGGAAAAAAATGCCAAAAAATAAGACGTTACGAATGTTGATTACATGTTTTACTAACCTTATAATTGTTTTAACTTAATTTAGATTGTGTTTCCATTTAAGGTATTATACCCCAAAAACATGTTTTAAAAGGGTTAACTGTATTTCATAGAAAATTGAATTTATACATCATACTTAATACATTGTTGAACATGTATGTAGCTAGGAATCGCTTTATTTCTTAGAAAGTATTTAATTAGTAGATATTAACTATGTTCATTAACGGCTTTCCTGAATTTGTTTACGCAGATTACCCTTGCTGACTCTTTAGAAGATGCCACAGTGTTGATCATTGCAACAGGTACTTAAATTATTTGTTGTTTTTATTTTTAAGCTTTACTGTAATATTAAAGTGAATTTACTATACTTTACAGGTTGTGTGGTAATTTTGGCAATATGATAGTATGGACCTGTCAGTTCGTGTGTTTGTGCATAGTAAGATTATTGCTGTATACAGCATTTGGGCGTGTGTGTGTGGTCTTTCTGTACCATTAAAGTGTGTCATATTCGATTTATTGTAGCTTAGGCCCTGTCACACTATTACGTTTTAGACAACGTATGCCGACATGATGGCATACGTTGGAAAAAGTAATTAGAAAATCAATTGAAAGCCTCCGTTTGACGTAATGAGTTGAACTAATGTATAAGCTATGCTTAAAGTATGAATAACGTATTCCTACCTTATTCCTTGCGTTTACAGAACTTATACAACGTTAACAAGCGTGGACCCAGCGTTCCATTAGCGTTCATGACATATGCGGAACTAAACGTTGTTCAAGCTAATGAATATCTTGATGCATAGCGTATTGGTGCGTATTGCGACGATCACAAGACGTCAGATATAAAACAGCGGCGGCTTTCTTAAACCCATGTCAGTACTGCAAAGGACGCAAATCAATCAGCATACTTAAAATATAATCTTAAAAAAATATTATATAACTGACGTAATGAGTACTGAGCGGACCGCCTATATTTACTATTTCCATTCGAATTCTGATTCTCCAGACGTTATATTTAATTCAGTGAATATTTAAGTATATGTAGAATATACAACACAATCTTATATAATAATGATATTTAATGTTTAAAATAAATAATTTGTTATACTCTAAGTTATGATATTGAATTTGTATAACCAATTTACATGTAATGTGTTTTCAGTATATATTGTTATAATTTATGAAAGGTGCAATGTTTGGTAAATATGCATATATTTTTTCAATTTTGATTTAATTATAAACGCAATGTTGTTAATAAATTAAAAGTACAAACAACAACTTGCTTTTGTATTTATTTACCTTTAACACAAATATATGCCCCTATTTCAAACATGCCACGAATCCCACGAATCGCCACGAATCGATAAATTTTAGGATTCGGCTGGAATTGCACGAATGTTGTAAATAATTTACCACGATTTACAAGAATCTATTACGACTACCGCACCAACGCTAGAAAACAGTTACATATCAGTGAAGAGTACGCCAATGCATGTACGAATTAGGTACCAATTACAATATATTTTTCAATTTATTTTCGGCGTGTATTCGTGGGATTCGTGACAGATGCCTAGCCGATTTGTGGTCAAGCTTCGAATGAGTTAATAATATCTATGAATGCCTACAAATCGATAACAATTCAGTCACAATGCCTCAGAATGCACTACGAATTTTTTTACGAATGTTTGCAATTTGGAGTTTGGGGCCAATATTTTGAACAGTTAAAGCAGTATTAAGCAGCACTGTGTAATGCCTTTCGCAATTGGTACATTTTTCTAGGCTACAATTGAAGATCAATACATTTTTCAAATTACAAAAATCGTCAAATAAAACAACATATTTATATTAATACACTTCATAATATGCATATAGATTGCCCACATACATACATACACATGTATTATTCAATGCCAAATCTTAATTTCAGCAAAATGATGAAATTAAGATTTTTTACAAAATTGTATAACATACCAAAATGCTCTTGCAGATTAAACGTTCAGTCTTCAGTGCTAGAAGAACAAGATATGGAAATAACAGGGACGAAGTTGTGCAAGACAGTCGATTACCTGACGGGCTGGTTTATGTCTCACAGGGACACCTGCATCCGAGTAAAATGATTCAAGAGTTCATTAAGGAGTTCAACCATACGCTGGTTGACCATGGCAAACTCTTTTCCGTTTGATCCTACTGTCTCGAACTCAATATCTACAGTGTCAAGTAAATCAAGTGGTTTTGATATTGGAAAAGGGCTTTTTTGTTCTCTCGTCGCAGCCACTCAGTGTCCCTCAAATCTGTGATTATGGTTGTGGACAGCTGCACCTCATATATCAGCAGGAATTATGAGTTGCTCATTGGTACACATTTGATTTTAAATTTGAACCCAATACGCTGTCAAATACGCTACCTATAAGTTTTAAACACGTATTTAACACGTTGAATAATTCAAAGATCGTCAAACATACGTTCAATATGTCAATATACATTGTGCAAAATGTTCGATATACATTAACGATAAGTTAACTGCGCGTTTCGCTTATGTTAGAATAACGTTTCACACACGCTACACAATCGCCAAGCTGGCTGCCGAAGTATTTCAACGGATACCAACATAGGTGTAACTTACTTGTAGCGTATGTTTACGTGTGCATACATAGCCTGTCACGTAACTCTTACTTATGCTTAACGTATAAACAAAACGTCGGCATACTCTCCAAATTGTGTGCTGAATAAAACATTTGGTTGATATCGGCGTACGACAGCGTATGCTTGCGTATAATAAATAATAACTTGTGTAAAACTTATTAGACGTACACCAGTGTGTTAGCCAAATGTCAGGTACGTCGGCTTTACGCTGATGCTATTCGTCATTGTGTGACTGGGCCTGTATTTAGCTTCTTATGTATGTTCATGTTTGTATTAGAATTGACAATATGCACATACAGTTATCGATACTATCTTTCAGAAAACGGCAATTGCTTGGCCACACATAAGCTATTCCAGGCACTTATTGGAAGAAGACAGTTGTGTCCTCAACATGGGTATCAATTTCTTTGCAGAAAGGTGTTCTTCAGAATAAGGTAAAATTATAATGTATTGATATAACATTTAAATAACCGCGGATGTTAGAACAAACAGGACATGATCATTGTTTATGAAAATCATTGTGTTATTCTTAATTTTATAAAAGGGTATATTGGCAGTATGTGGCAGAAATGGAGGCAATTATACTTTCGTTGACTAGCAACAATATATTAATGAAATCTGGAAGCAAAAATATATACAGAGACAAACTTGTGAATAGTTCTTGTACATTGAAATTAATATCACCTTAGGCAATGCATTATCAGTGTTGCGAGTCTAAGCACTGTTGACTCTGGCTGTTGTGTCCTGTAACATCATGTACAGTAAAAAAAATTGTACAGTATTAGAAAAACACAAGTCCGTAAAAGAATAAAACGTGCAGTTAATGACAAAAAGTGAACCTTAAACACAATATAAGTATTTGATTGATTTCGAGGACTTTAAGTTCTTTGTCATCTGAAAAACACTAACAAATATCCACTTAACCATTTTCTAGTGCACTATATTTGAATATGTTATTAAAGTCTGCATGATACTATGACAGCCAGATTTGTCTATCTAATCTGTATATTGGCCAACAATCCTCAACTGTTTGCTGGATGCATAATCAAATTCTTTATATACACAGATATTGACACATTTCCCATTTTTAACCCCCGCCGCGAAGCGGGAGGGGGGTTATAGGCTCCGTCTGTCCGTCCGTCTCTCCGTAATGTTCGTGTCCGCTCAATATCTCCGATACACTTTGAAGGATTTTCATGAAACTTGGCTTAAATGTTTAGGTCATTGAGACGATGTGCAGAAAGCATGATTCAGTCACGCCGGCTCAAGGTCAAGGTCACACTTTAAGGTTAAATGTTTGAGCCTCCTTTTTGTGTCTGCTCCAAATCTCCTATGCCCTATGAAGGATTTTCTTAAAACTTGGCTCAAATGTTTATCACATTGAGGCCATGTGCAACCGGCATGGAGCAGTCTTGCCACCTCAAGGTCAAGGTCACACTTAAAGGTCAAATGTTTGAGCCTCCGGTTTGTGTCAGCTCCATATCTCCTATGCCTTTTAAGGAATTTTCATAAAACTGATAGGTCAGTGTTAAAAGTCACATTTAAAATCTAATGAAGGATCACGGCGGGGGATATAGCTGTCGTTTGGACTGCCTTGATAAAGTTAGTTTGATAGTCATTAAAAGAGTTTGTTTTCATTTAGATGGATTACAGAGTGAGAAGCAGATCCGTGTATGGCGATATAAGTAGAACGGAGTGATACCACCTTTCACATACCAGATCGGTGGTGGAACATTTGTTGGTCTAACTGTGGGTGTGTATTCTTTCTTCTTTTGGCCATTTAAAGATAATGTTTAATTCAAAAGATATCCATGTGTTTATATAATCAGCAACAACAAAAACAACATTTACTCAGCACTAAGCTTATACAAACTCATAGCCTACATAATATGAATAAATATAAATATATACAAGTAATGGAAGTAATGGCATAATCATCAGTTCAACTGACGGACAGTATGTTGTTTTATTTTACAGTTGATGCACGGGGTCTTCTCAATGGGGTTGGTGGTACCGAGGTTTTGATAAGAACACAAGCCACGATCATTATTTGCGGTGATGATGAGTTACTTTTCTCAGGTGAGACTCATATAATTAACTAATTTTATGATAAATAAAAAAAAAAACAATACAAGACTTGTAATTAATTTCGCAAACAATCCCTGGTCAGCAGTTCTAAATGCATTTATTGTAACTAATTTATTCCCATCTCATTTCACTTAAGAGTCACTTTAGTTCAAGTATCAGTTAGTTAGAAGGGAAAACAGTTTTCAGTCAATAATTCGGAATGTGATATAATGACCAAATGTGTTGAGCAACTACATGTACATTGCCAAGGTAGGGGTGTGTGGGATTATGTTTGAGAACTTTTGGATTTAAGTCAAGTTTACTGTTATTTAACAATCGTTTCTACATCACCATAAATAACAACACATGGTTATTGTCACTAATTGGAGGTTAAACTTATTGATGGATTGTATACTTACTACTAGTATAGTGTGAATGGGTAATGCAAACCTATTACGTAATACAATCAGATTTATTCGCAATCGTAGGTCTCGGACACACTTATATTGAATAATAGGGAACAGCCTATGTGCTGTTAGTTATGAAAAATAAATCTATATGAAATGTATACAAATTACCATTGTCAATAAACAATGTTTTTATTAATTTTCAGGCATGTGTGTTCAGAAGGGCATGCTGTTCCAAAGTATAGTCCATGGAGAAATATTGCAAGTCACATTCTTTGATAAGGCTGATTGTGACACATATTCAGATGCTTTGGAAGATGCCGAAAACAAATCCAATGGTGTGCAAAAAAAGAATTGGAAACGGTCCCATACAAAGATGAGTTGCCTTTATTGTGAAAACCTTAATTCCAAAATGTCAAGACATTTGCAAACACATCATCAAGGTGAAATTGACGCTGCCAGAGTACTTGCCTCCCCTAAAAGGTCTAAAGTGAGAAAACAAGCCTGGTCTTTGTTAGTTTCGAAAGCCAATTACTTGCACAACATAAATGTTACATAATCTGGTTTAGGGGATATCATTCCCAAGTACCAGCCGAAAGGGGATATAAACCAGTCATAGTATGCCCCGTGTGAATACTGCAAAGCTTTCTACATAGCATCAGATTTGTGGAAACACCATGAAAGTTGTCCTGGTCGAAAAGAAGGTCAAACGAGAGATGCGACAGTAAATAATTCGAAGCTGTTGCTTCCTGTTCATGTAAACGCATCCGAAGAACTCCATAAGAACGTTCTAATGGAGATGATCGTCTGTCATCCAGAATTATAAATGACCCATTTTTACTGGAATTCGGTCAAAGAAAAAATGATACAACTTGAAAGCACCAACATACCCACCAGTATGTTTCTCGGTCTCTACGAGAGCTAGCGAGAGTTTGTGTTGCTATGTCTTCAATTGATTCTTCACTGCAAACCTTATCACAATGCCTGTCTGCACATCAATGGGAGAATGTACTGAAGGCCGTGAAAGATATCGCAGGATTTCAAAAGAGCCATCAATCTTGCAGTAAACATACTCTGGCTCAAAAGCTTGGACAAAATCTAAAGACATGTGCACAAATTCGGCGAAATATTTCTTTCCAGGAAGGTGATAATGGTGCCTACAAATGTGCAGATGGATTCTTAAAAATGTACCAAGACAAATAAACTCAAAGAAAAGGTGGGCATACTGGAAATATAACATCTGTAAAGGATAAGGATTAAGATAATATTTTAGTTAATAAGTTAATGTCGGTGTCCAAATAATGATACTTAATGAAATAAGAGTAATGGCTTGTATTGCAAATTGTATTGCCCTTGCAGTCATTGTAAGCATATTTAGAGGAATTTGGTGCTACATCGCCTATTCCATATAAGACGATCATTTGTCTTGCAACGTGTGCCATCATTTACTTCTAGTGTTTTCTTTCGGGCTCATTTTGCCTTGTACAAATTGATTTACTTTGCAAGAGTACATTAATTAGACTTATTTGTAAATGCCATTTGAAATTTATTTCTCAAAGATATGCCTGTTATAATTAGTTTCCTGTTCCATATTTAAAATACAGTATTGATTGTTAAATATACTGTCTAGATATACTGTTTAGATCAAGCTAAACACGGAAAAGAAATTGCATGAATAATTAAAAAATCATTGAGATGAAAATCAGTCAAGTGATGAAAAGGACATAACAGAGGACAGAGTTGCTGTTGACGGTGCTTGCAGAGTTGCAAAGGACATTATTGAGACAGACTCCGACTCTGATTGGTCTGAGCAGCCAAGCCGGAAAAAACTAGTAAGTCAGAGTTTGTGTCATTTTCCAGTTAAGATATATTTCGAACATTTTACAACAGTATTGTTCTAGCCAACAAGCTGGTCTTTGATAGCGTTGAAAACTAGTGTATGTGCATGGCATCATCAGTTGTACAATTGTTGGTGTTTTGGTTTTCATCTTCCATAACATCATTATCATTATTGTCCTAGGGTACTGAGTTGGTATTTTCTGCGTGTCTGTCTGGTCTGTCCTAGGCATCACAATTTGAACTTTCAATTAATAATTCTGGATGGACTGTAACATTATCTGGCACATATGTTTAACCTTCACGATACAAATTAAGTGAAACAAAAGAGGGTATGTTACCTTTCCCCTCAAAAAATGAGTGACTTCGTTAAAGGATACCTGATTGCTAGCTTTTAATATCAATATTATCTTCGACTGTATTTTGAAAACAAAACAGCATCTAATCAATTCAAATGAGAAATGCTTTGCAATATGGATTAACTATTTCCCATATTTACCATCCAAATTTTTTAGTTGCAGGCAAGCACACGACAAAAGGAATAAGAACACCCTGGTCCAATGAAGAAAAGGACGTAGTCAAGCAAGGTTTACCAAAGTGTTTTTTCCTGAAACAGTTGCCATCAAAGTATCAGTGTGAAGAGCTCATTAAACAAAATAATTTTCTTAGTAAACGCTCTTGGACAATTGTGAAAGGGTTTGTTAGAGCCACATTCGCTGCTAAAGAACGATCTGTAATGAAGAAAAACTAAAGCACCTCACTCCTTGAAAACTAATTTTACTATCAATCTGATGCGTGTGGTGTTCGAGTGAATGTGGACAAGTTTTAAAGTACTCTTGTACTTTATGCTGTAAATGGTATGACATTTTTAGTCCCATATGTTAGATGACCGTGGATCAAGTATGTTTTCTACGGTCACAAACAATGCTTTATTAGCTCGTTCCTTTGCAAAACACCACTTTGAAAGGAAGCATTACTGAATTAATGATGAAATGTATTGCCGCATTACGATTGTGTTTACTTATATGACCATACTTTGTACACAGATTGTGGTTCTTGTTTGACATACACGGCTCACAATTAATAAACACTTGAATGTGAATTTGGAGTATGATAACCTTCAGTGATAACTTTAGTTGCATGTGTATTATTTTTTTGAAACGTTGGTGCAAACTATTAATTTTGGGTAGTATATTTTCATGTTTCACTTAAAAATTCTCGTTTTTAATCCATTACATGTTTATGAATGTGCTGATTTTACTATTTAACTACCAGCTTTATAACATAACTACAACTTTTACACATAATTTGCTCATCATAATAACACGGTTCATGACCCTCTTCAAAATTAAGATAAACTGAAAATCTGGTAAATACAGAAATTACTTAAATAACAGGATTTCCGATATATGAGGCTTTAATGCAGTATACATGAAGTAAGTGACAGTCTCGTCTAATTCTCATTATAGTTATGATTTTATGACCATCAAGCTACACGTTTACTTCTTCGCGTATAGTTGGAACAGAAGAAGTTGCGATTTGCGATTTATTATTGTCGTGTTTTATCATGTTTAAATTTAGTTGTTTGTTAAGGATTGCTGTATGCGCTCATTGCTATAATAATAAGTTACACGCTTTGGCAACCATATTGTAGTGTTGTCAATTGAACTTAAATACGATTTCGGTAGTTTTTTTCTGCGCATCTTTTCGCGCATCAGTGAAGTTGATTTAAATCTTCAAATGTGAAAGTGTTTTGGCTGTAATAACTTTTTGTACATAGTTATAAAAACGGCTCTTACTAAAATAATTCTATATAATATATATCTATTAACTTTTATAAGTGCATTGTTGTAAATAATTACTTTCATTCCATTCTGTTTTTTAACAAACAAATATCGAATACGCACATGTAAACTTTTTCTTCTCGAAAACAAGCACTCTGTTTTCTTTTGTCCACTATATTAAGCATATAATTATGTATTAAATACAGAAAATTCGGGAATTTTTACGGAACATATTTTTTTTCTATAGTCAAAACCAATCTTTTATATGATTACAAAATGTAGAATTGTTTTACAAAAAATGGATGAAAAAGCATGTTTGGCCAATATAATATTATTAATTTCTTACAATAAGCCATTTCAACCAATAGAATGTCGCCATGTTTTTACCAATCAATGGTCAATACTATTTTTTGCTAAAATGAAAGCAGCACAAATTATTTCTAAAATGCATTTACGGGTAGGTCATTTACATGCATTTTCCAAAAAAATCTAATTCGAAGACCGCCATTTTTTCTTTGTATCAGGCATTGAAACTTCTGCAAAATATGTGAAAATTTTCATGGAAGGGAAAAAATGTAGCAATCGTCGTTAATAGAAAGTATGTGCTTTTTATGCTAATGTATAGTACGCTTGTCTTTACAGTAGTCTCTGTATCATTTAAGTATGATTACATATTTACCTTTTTGTACTGGAATGCATACGATTTTCATATATTTTTAATATTTGACAAGTATATGCTTTTTATTATGAATCTTAGTATATGTTCAGTGTGTTTGTTTTTCCGAAAAGAGAAATAAAGTTCATGTATTACTGTTATTAATGTTTAATTTATTTCAATCTCAAGATCCAATGTAATTCAACACAGATGACGGCACAGATGGCACACGGTTTCTATTCTGGTCTAAGTCAATGCCTAACAGAATTTGGTACGCAATGTCAACACATTATTTTAAACCAATTAAACATAGACTGTGGACAGTGGGATTTGAATGCAATTAAATAATGGCTGGATCAAAATCCATGACGGGAAAGATTAAAGAGAAAATATGCTTGGGAAAATAATAAAATAGTCCAGTCAATCTACATTTCAACCTCAAACTAATTGCAACAGTTATGTTATCAACATTAAATAATAAAGCTATGAAAAACATTCACGCTATATAAAATCTAAAAACGAATAGTGAAGGGAAATCCCCCAAAAAGCAATAACATTATTTTCCTCAAGTTAAATGACAAAAGTGGGTTCCATATAAATTTTCTGTCTGAAAATGTGTGTGCATTGTTAGTAAACAATTGCCGAAATGTTTTGGAAGAACATGTATCAAAAGGTACTATTATTACAAACACATTAATAAGTATGTTGTCAAAGTATGTTTTGCTTAATAGTTGCCAAATTAGTTAGAATGTGTTAACAAATAGAGGTTTGTTATATATTTCCGCGACTGTTACCAATATGACGAAAATATTATATTAAATTTAATCGACCTTAATGTTGTATTCTGGTAGAAATGATTCAGGTAAATACAAAGAATATTAATAATTAATTATTTACTGCCAAAATAGGTTGGAAATAATAAACTTACCCAGCAGGGATAGTACAGACGAATGTTTGAACTATGGAAGGGCAGTTACGCCAAAAACATTGAATCTTATTGTGATGAATTGTAAATCGCACATGTTTTGCTGGTTGTTTATGCCATTTTGTACTTATTTGATAAAACTGCATTAAACAAATGTCTTTATTTCTTGTAAGGATACAGTTTGCATCTGTGATATGTTTAACCTGCCACCATAACACAGATGATAGACAAGTAGATAACACAAAAGGGATGGAATGAACACACCATGCTGGCAGAGGATGCAATAATTCCATACATGCTGTTCCGTGACATTTGGACCTAATTGTAAAATTGTTCCATGGCTACCATGGGAAAGGTTCTTTAGAGACCCATTATTTTCCAGTTTATATTGTCGATGCCATCTTGGTCTGAAATTAACATTGTGATACAGTGGTTCTATGGCAAAGAATTTAGAACTGACTTAAACAAAGATAAATATTGTCCTTTTAAACAGTACAGCGTTTGTTCATATTCTGGTCAGTTTTGAAACTGGTGTTACATCAGAATCACCCGTGAATCTTTATCAAGCAACAATTGTGGGCAACGAATTTGCGAATTCAATGAAAGGACACAATATTTTTGAAATAAGTTCAAAACTATCACGCTATAACTATTGTTGTTGCTCAACAAAGTAGGTAATGAATTGGTGAACATAGACCCACAGTTACGTTTTCAAATATTTCTGTCTGCACAGAGATCTGTTGACAATATGTTCATCATGTTTTCATTTAAATACTGTTGTGTACCTTCCACATTATTTTGATACCATGGCACAAATAAAATAATCTACAAAATAATTGCTGGCAGATGTTCTATGGTCACTTTGAGATTGATGTGTTGTTTCTAATGCATGCATGTGGAACTATGTTTACACCATGTCTTGTATAATTATTATAGTACAGATTGATGTTTACATTTTTTCGAAATTACCGGTAAAAATCGTTACATAGAATAATAAATACATTGTATAAACCAAGTGAAAATTCAGCTGCATCAGCAGAAGAAAACTTTTATTAGCAGCACAAGCTCCTTTATTTGCATGTATGATGAACATGAGCGATTCATGGTAGAAGAAATGCTCCATCATATTAATTTCATTTTTTATGAATTTGATAAAAGTTCTTATGAAAATGAGCAATACATAAAATAAGAAATGTGTGGGAAAATAAATGTGATTTTGGATGAATTCGATAATAGTTATGTGAAGGAAATGAAAGATGAACTTATAAACCTGAAAGATTTTCTTAAGAGTGCTATTCACAACAGCACCGGGCTTCAGGATCAATTGAAACAATTCCATTAAGCCATGCAGACAATTGGGGATAATAAGGAACTCTCCTATATAGGTGTTCACTGTCAATGGAACGTTAGAGTTTATTGATTCAACCCTTTGCTATATCAGAGGCATTTGCGTTCTCCCTGATTGTCAGATCATTGTTGTAGACTGGAATAATGACACAATAAAGCTTCTGGACCAGCAGTTCCAGGTGGCCACACACTGTCTTGTGCCTGATATTCCACTGGACGTGTGTCTGATCACTCCAAATGAAGTCGCATTGACTGTGAACGGTGTCCAGTTTATCACGGTTATCACGGTGTACATGCTCATTCTACTGGGTATTTTTTTATTCAGTGTAATTGTGTTAAATTTCAGTTCTAAATCACCAGTCTCATATGAACATGTCAAACTTTTAGACAATGAATTGATACAGAACCTTACATTCAATCTTTTATGTTTACTATTATTGGATTTTATGTATAACATGAAGGTGTATTATTTTCTATGTTTATAAAAACCAAACAACACATAAAAAATAATACAATATCACTGCTGTGTGTTTATATAAAATTTAAAGTAATTAAATAAAGTAATTAAATATATTGATGTTACTCTATTTGCAGAATACAAGTGTGCTGTGAGCCCCACCGGCGATGCGGTCTACATCACCAACCGTTACGAGCACAAGCTCCTCACCCTGGCCGGGGATGGGTCAGTACTGTCAACATTTACTGACCCTGAACTACAAGACCCACAGGGTGTACATGTGAAACCTTCAGGCCAAGTGCTGGTTTGTGGATGCTCATCAATACTATCATACAGGTGGATAGTGAGGGAAGGAAGAATCTGGCTACTCTGGCTACGTGCAAGGATAGAGTGTGGAACCCATGGTCAGTTTGCTACAATAGGAACACGGCCTCCATTATTGTGGCTACTCTGGCTACAGGCAAGGATGGAGTGAGGTACCCAGTGGCAGTATGCAACAACACAGGCTCCATCATTTTGGGACAGTGAAACAACACACTCCTGGTGTTCAAAGTGCAAAAGCTTACTTTTACATGCATCTGATATTTGTATAAGCAAGTGATTTTAATTTCAATGACAATATGTTGTTGTGCATTGGAACTTTTATATCATGTTATGTTACAAAACAGAAATGTGTTTGTTATTTCAGATACATGTATTTATACAAATATTGTTATTTGTTTATAAAATGTAAAGTGTTTCTTTGAATATTAGAACTGATGTACAATATTATGTGTAGAACTTACTTGTTGCTGCATTTGTTCTGGACTGAATAAGTTGACATACGGTATTCTGTATGCCAAAATACACGAGCAATTTCAGTTAATATTTTATGTATCTACATAAATATACTTGTACATAACACTTACTATTTCTACATACATGTAAGAAATGTATTTTTTGATTAAAAAAATTTGAACACATGAAACTGTTACATTATATAAATACTTTTTTTATTTTAAAATATGAAGTGGTAGAAGAAAAGCATCAGCAATGAAAAGACATTGTCAGTATTGTTTACGTAAATGATATTAAATGAATACACGTAAAATGTATTAATTTTATTTTGTTCTTGGCCGAAGATGACTTAATATTATTTATTATTAAAGTGATTTTTGTGCTTGAAGTTAAATTGTCTCGTAGAATGAAAAACAATCAGACTTATCTGCGTGTAGTGTTGGATGCATTCTGATTAAGAGCTTTGAACATTTTAATTTTCAGTAGTATCAAATATTAAATTACACAAACAACAAAATTATTCATTTGCCTTCTGCGATAGATAAAGGCAGAAAATACTTTTAAAACTGACGTAATTTATTAAGTTTTTATCTACGAAGCTAAGAATGCAATTAAACTATTACAAACTAACATAATAGACTCATCTGTTGCACATTTGTGATCTTATGGCATGGGAAGATGACTTTTAATTTGATAATGTTTGTGTAAGCCAATATGGAATCTTGATAATTGTTATGTTATTTATCAGCTAGTTAGCAATTATTTTTTGTTTTGATGTGCAGTAACTGTTGTACAAACTAGCTGGGCCAAAGAGTGAGTGCTACCTTGACTGAGCTTATCCCTCGCTCAAGTATCACTTCTGCAGAGACCACATCTATGACCACGTGAAACTACAACAAAGACACTACATCCGAAATCGATCAACACGCTTTCTGGAAAGCTGTCAACACTAAGTGCTCCAAAAGCAAAAAGCAAGGTTGTGAATTAGATTTTAAAGGCAAGCGTGAAGGAACGATCAACTGGACACTCAACAGATAGAGCACATACGTCAAGAAACTGTACTTGTTTGCAGAGAACCCTGAGTTTGATGCCAAGCACAAACACTTCGTCGATCAATGCGTAACATCTTATCTTACGACATCAAGCAAAAATTACTCCGACAGAGAGCTTTGCTACGAAACAGGCAACGTAAGACTGCAAAAGCTAATCAATAGTCTACCGAACAGCAGAAGTGCTTCTATCAACACCCTCACCTATTACCACCTGAAATACGCCGGTCCCGAACTAACATTTAATCTGGATGCAGTTTAATTGTGCTTCCCGAAAAATTTCGGGGGAGAATATAGTCGCCGCAATGTCCTTCCGTCCGTCCGTCTGTGCAGTCTGAATTTGATGTTTGAAAAATATATATATATGTACGTGTTTTGAGAAATGGGCTAGTGTTCAAATTGAATCACATCAGAATTAACAGGAAAATGCCGAGCCGCATCTTTTCACATGGATCAGGGTACCAAAATTCCAACGAAAATACCGTACGACAGAGACATCATCAAGCAGGCACTTGGAGGAACGCTTCTGTCTTGTCACGCAGCGTCCAGAAGATACGGTGAAAACTTCACATTACTGCAATTTTTTTTTCCATAGCTCGGACACATTGACCTGACACTCGTAAACTCTATTAGTATTAATTACGCGCTTGAATAATAACCTATAGTTCTACTCGGTTTTGTTCGATCACATGTTTTACGCGTTACATAATAATATAACTGCATACTCTTAAATTGATTTGAACATGATTGCAATACAGAAACTAAGTATTCATCGTAACGGATCAGTAATATATTCATGCAGAAAGCTCATTGGCAGGTTAATGTGTCCGAGGTATACCACCGTTCGGTCCGTTCTTTCCAAAGCTCTGTTCGGATGCAAGCTATGGAAAACTATCTCCATTGCAGATATGCAACAATTAGAAATATCCCACCACTACTGCCGTAAACGTGCTCAAGATCTGTCCCACCCTTCTTACTCCGACATGGTTACCGGTCTGATGAGAATGTCGTTGCTTGAAACACACATGACCTCCAAAAACACATTTTTATCCGAATACTATGTCGTATATCAGCGAATTAGCCATGCCACATCTTATTCACCTAATGAGCTGTGTAAACACCAGAACCTTGGCTTCATACCATATATCATGAGAATATTAAATAAATATCAGCTACCGTACAACATTACACGATATGCTTCAAAATGATAGCAGGCAATACAGACGTGTGAGAAAATGGCGCACGCGACTCAAACAAGACATGGATTTTGTTTTCTTCAAAAAGCCTCACTGCAGCCACCATATGGAAGGTAGCACGGATTCGTCTTGACAGCCTCAAACGTATGAAGTCCCTGTCCTGCTTGTGTTGAAAGACACCGCCCGATCAGCCCATTACCTGTGCAAAGTGTTCATGACAAGTTATGTGTAGCGAACTGGAACCCATTCTATTCCACTGTCCTTGATCTGACATACTATCCCAGAGGTGGTACATGTATTCACAAAGCATCTTAAATTGCATCTTTATCCTTAAATCTGGAAATGTCCTTAACAGTATTATTCCTTTGAAAACAGTGCAGCACAAAGTAACATTTAAAAATGTCATCAGTATTAGAATGCCATTGCCAAATAGCAACAACGTACACATGTGTTCATTTAGTTAACATTGATTGTATATGAACCTTTTACACTCAATAAAATGGTTAAAAAATAACTTAAGATTCTTTGTGAATATGGTCCCAGAAGCCTATAATCTACAACATAGTTCGTATTTCATTGAAGTGTTCAACCATCTCATATATCTAGGGAGCTTCAGCAGCAAGATAAACAAACGCAACATAAACATTGTATTGTGCTAATGTACTCTTTATCGTGTTTATGGTCACTACTCTACTATAACAGTATATTCATTATATGTTTGCCTTTTCTCATGATTATATTATGCATGTTTGTACATTAATTTCATTTCCTGTGCATTGTCTGTTCTGTATAACTGATGTAAATCTTCAGAAAATAGAGGCAATACAGATATATGTATATTTCATGTATTTAATCATTTACTTAAATGCATTGTTGACATCGTTATGTTTCTATTTGACTATTGTTTTATTGTTATTTTAAATATTTGATTTCATGTTTAATAATGTTATCTTAAATGAAAACATAATGTTAAACAAACCACAAACTATATGTGTAGTGTAAATAAAACTTTGATTCTTTCACCTCTCCGATGTCGTTTATATCAATGAACCTGTTGATGTAGCAAAATACGTACTGCTATATTGTTCACTGACAATAGAATAGTATTCATATAATGAATATATTACTTACATGCACAGTTCAAGTAGTATTTACTGGAAACCATTTAGCCTGTTATTGAAGTTATTCAAAACGCTGATGCACATACAGATTTTTCGCCACATGAATTGCACACAAAATAGTATTTTTGTTATGTCCCTTTGTTCTTCATTTTAAATTATGTTATAATATAACCATATATTTATTGATTAAGGTAAATTTACTGTTAGTCAGGTATGGCACATGGGTAAATGGTTTTTTTCGGCAATGCCTATGCATTCCTATGCATAAATCAAAAGAGTCATGGTCAGTATTATAGATTAATGTAAAGGTACTAACAAGGAAAAAAAAGTTAAATGTATAATTTAAAAAAAGGTTTAACTGAAAAATAAGAAAAGCATTAAAGACGTTCGCAACAATTTCGTCCATTTTTTTCTTAAAAATTTGCACAAACATGTGTCAATGTATCTTAAAACTAAAACAGTCTTAAAAAATAGGGGTCGCCGGCTTTGTTCCGAAAATATTGGGGTTTAAATACGGTACCTGTCAAAGCCTTTTTTCAGTTTGTGTGACTAGCAATGTTCAATTATATAAAGCGTTTACATTCAAACAAGGACGGAGATTTGTAAATGCTTCTTTTTTTTACTTTCTTTTTGCAATATGCAAGTGCAATTCAATGATAAAACGCGCTTTATCTATATTTACCATAAAAAATGACTTTTAATGGACACTTAATGTGGTCAAGTATGCATTTAATATGCCATTGAAAACATCAATTAATAATCAAATATTCGAATATCTTTTGTTCCAAACGACAGATTTTATTAAAAAATTCCATATACATGTGTCATATTAAAGGGACTTGTTCACAGATTTTCGTATTTTTGAAAAATGTCATTAAATGAATTTACTTACAAAACTGTCATATCTGGAATAGTTTTAAATAATTATGATAACAAGGAAAAAGATATATAAAAAAAATTTGCCTGCCCTGGGGTTCGAACCCGGGACCCCTAGAAGCAAAAGCTAACGCGCTACCACTACACCACGCAGGCTTATGAATTTGGATGGCAGTTTAAACGCTATGTCGGTAATACACGTTTTTGCTAAATTATCTATGAAAAGCGTTACAAACGCTTTATTATTTTTCCAATTTCGATTGATGATTATAAATAAACGAACATATCTTTTTAACATTTTTCTTAGTCAGGAGTGTTATTTTGCTTGTGTGAATATAATGCATACATTCTTTTTTGAATCTATGACAATTTTTTTGAAAATTGTCATTTTGCCAAACTGTGAACAAGTCCCTGAAACGAAAACAGTGTTAAAAAATAGGGATCGCCGGCCTTTTCCGGATATATTTTGTTTTGAATACGGTACCTGTCGTAGCCACTTTTTTCAGTTTGGATTTTTTTTATCAATGTTTTAAGTATATGTATGGGAGCTTTTTTTCAAACAAGGTTATGGTTCTTTCAACTGATATGTTTTCACATGTCTTATTTTGCAATATACAAGTGTGTTTTGATAATAAAAAAGCGCTTTACCTATATTTACTGTTAAAGTAATGACTTTGGCTGGACATTTAAGTAGGTGAAATGGGTAATAATACCTTTTGAAGCGTCATTTATTATACATCAATATATTTTGTTCCAAACGACAGATTTTCTTAAATGTTCGCACATACATGCAAAAATGTTTACTGACATCAAAACATTAATAAAAAGAATGGGTCACCGAACTTGGGATATATTGGACTTTAAATAGGGTACCTGTGTAGCCTTTTTCATGTTTCGTCTTAAAATAGAATAAAGTTATTTAATGGATCATTTTTAAAACTGATTTGTTTTTTTTTTTGGCAATACATTGTATACGTGTGGTTTTAATAATTATAATGCTTTATGAACTTTTACCATTGACTGGAACTTAATGGCTTACACAGATTTATATTTATTAATTGAAATAAGTATATCGTTATCTATAAACAATACAGAAATAATCAAGCAAAAGGAGAAATTAACACAATTCTTTTTTCTTTTTGTTGCGAACGTCTTTAGGTAAAGCAATATAAATCAAACAATTTTAAACACATCCATTAAATGAATGGTATTTAAGGAGTGTTAAAATTCAGTTTAGTGTTGACACTTCTACGTTATTAAACTAGCTAATATTTATCATCTTTTTAAATTCTATAAAAGCTCACAGAACAACAGTCAATGTGAGACCCTGATTTATTATCTTTATTTGTTGTGACGTAATTCTTTAAACAGCGATGCTCATGACTGGACTTCGGTTTGTTGTAGATTCACAGAAAGACTACAGCCAATGTTGTCGACAACTTTCAACCCACCATCAAATATACTGGAATGTCGTGTATATCACCGAATGTTAATAGTCTGATGTCATTTGCGGTGCCACGATATTCGGCAAGTTAAAAAAGCAAGTGTTTGTTGACAGTTTTACAACGTACAGTATCCAGCAAACCAACTGTTCCTATCAGAGGTTTGGAAATATTTTCACATAAATGTTTTCAGTTGGTCCATTACATAATTACTTCAAATTGTGTTGATTCGCGAAAATGGCGTCTTTTTTCTGACTTTCTATGACCGTTTAAATCAAAAAAATTTGGTAGAGGGTCACCCAAGGAACATTTGTGTTACATTATTTAGAAATCAAACCAGTGGTTTCTGAGATTTTCCATTTTTCAATATACCGGTAGCAATATAAGTAAAACTGTCAAAGGACCATCCTAGGAACATTCCTTACAAGTAAGGTAAAAATCTATCCAGCAGTTTCAGAGAAGTTGTATAAGTAAATTGAAAGACGATAATGGACGATATTAATATGGAGGTTCCACTCTTTTGAGATCAATAGCTATACCTCATCTTGATTGTCGGTACTAAAGCAACCGTTTATTATCACTTTCTAAAAATGGTGTCACATAGCTTCATTCTGCTCCTTTCTAAAAATGTCTAATAACCAATAATTTATGAAATTCACTTAATCTGAATTGAGCATATAACAGTTAGGTAGAATAAATTAACCCTATACACTATGACTCATAGCTTGTGTATTCTAGTCCATGGATTGTTATTTACACAGGATCAGGTGATGTTACAGTGACCAGTAGGTGGCTTATTGAAACATTCTTGAGTTTATTACCTGGGTAGAACCAGTACTTTTTCTTGAGGAAAATATATATTTCATTACTGCAACCAAATGGTTTTATGGATAGTGTATTGTTTAGGCATTTGTAATGTGTGTTATATCTATAATAATTAGATGGCGAGGCCCCCGAGCTCTTCACTTGCTGACTGAATACGACAGCAGTGCACATGTGGTCGAGGGCTTAAGACTGCGTGTTAGCAAGTGCTTCGTGCTGAGTCTGAACTTGAGATATTTCAATAAAAATTTAGAAATCGATACCTAGTTTCAAGACCTCGCTTGCGCTTGCATATGGGGGGGGGGGTCAAGATCACTGTTACTAAAAAATGGAAAAATGGTTTCCGCTCAATAACTTTGAGAATGCATTGAGATATTTTAATGAAACTTAATAGCTACCTTATATCGAGACCTCGCTTGGGATTGCATCTAGGGTGGGTGGGGTCAAGGTCAAGGTCAACGTAACTAAAAATAAGAAATGGTTTCCGCTAAATAGCTTGAGAACACATTGAGATATTTTAATAAAACTTCATACATAGATATCTTATATCTAGACTTCGCTTGGGATTGCATAATGGGTGGGTGGAGTCAATGTCACTGTCAATAAAAACAGACACACAGTTTATGCTCAATAGCTCGAAAAGACATTGATATTTTTTATGAAACTTACTAAATAGATACCTTATATCGAGACCTCGCTTGGGATTGCATATCGGGTTGGTGGGGTCAAGGTCAAGGTTACCATTGCTAAAATTTTATTGATGTGCTGACTTTAATGCATTTCGTTTTCGTAGAATTTCCATGATTCTTGTTTTAGAAAAAAAAGCCAGTAACCTCCGACAGCTCTTGTTAATGGAGTTTTTGCCATTTGATTTTAAAATGGGATTTTTTCGGTTTTAAAAATGTCTTGACCTTTCTTATTTCATTCACATCAACTGACAATGCGACTTTTTGGATAGCATTCATCAGTTTCAATGATATTTTTCTTGCGTTAAGCTGGCAACTAACAGACAAACATACCTACACAAGCAAAAACATAACCTCGTGGCAGAAGAAACAAATTCAACTATTCACATAATAGTCCAAGCTATTATACACACATTTTTTTCTGCATTGGCGTCTCGGTACTGCTCTGGTTAAGGTTTGCGTGCATATCTCTATAACTACTACAGATATTCAATCGCAACTTCACACATGTCTTCGTTTTCATTATGCGAGTTCACTAGCCAAGGCCCATAACTCGGACCTGTAAATTAGCAGAATTATGCCCCCTTTAGTACTTCAGGCTAAGGTTTGCATGCAACAAGTTAATAATCTTTATCTGCTATAGATATTCAATTAAATCTTTACACGTCTTCAGGGTCATTATATAAGGTCACTGAACCAAGTTCCATAACTGTGACCCGCATTTTATCAGAATTATGCCCTTTTTTGTACTTAGAAATATTCAGGTTAAAGTTTGCGTGCAAGTACATATCTTCGTAACAGATATTCAGTTGAAAATCCGTACATGTCTTCAGGCACTTTATGTAAGGTCACAGGCCCATAACTCTGACAAGGTATGAATAGTCAAGCGCACTGTCCTAAGACAGCTCTTGTTCATATCATGAATTGAATCAGCTAAGGTCATACCTAAAAACTTGATTGTTTGCAGTTGTGCGACCGACCCATCGAAATTACCCAGATCCTAAATTCTTTTGCCATCCGCTGATTTTTTTGTTTACATTTCGGTATATATTTTTCTTTTTGCTAAATGCAATCTTTTAAATGTACCATAATTGGATTTCTCGGCTTTGTATGTTTACCTTGAATTATTAAAATGCATATGTTATTATTGTTTGCCAGTGTAGTTCCACATTCAGTATTGCATGATATGACATTATTACTTTGTATATTACATCGTATCAGACAGAAAACAAAATCATACCTACCCTCCCGCAAAATGCTAGGCCGCGAAACCGCAAACAATCAATTTTTAAGGATGGCATAAATTATGTTTTATAAATTCTATAAAAGCTCACAGAACAACAGTCAATGTGAGACCCTCATTTATTATCTTTATTTGTTGTGACGTAATTCTTTAAACAGCGATGCTCATGACTGGACTTCGGTTTGTTGTAGATTCACAGAAAGACTACAGCCAATGTTGTCGACAACTTTCAACCCACCATCAAATATACTTCTTCCTGACATCTAGAGGAAATTAATGGGTTGTTCCATTGTAAAGATATCAATATATAATTGTTTCACTGAGTATAGCTCGTGAATAAAGAACATAATGTATTAAATACAGAGGAAAATGTAATGTATTTAAAGATGTCATCATGTTTGATCAAATTTCACTAAACTAGAGCAAGAGCAACCTATTGAAGGCGCTTAACTATTCTTTGTTAAGTAACATAAACACTCATTAAATAATATCTCACATCTCTGGCCCTGTGTTTACAAAGGATCAATTACCGGATCAGGATCAGTCTTAGCTGATCTTGAGCTTTTTGCTCAACTGAGTGGAATATCAAACATATTTTATTTTCGGAATAACCTTTCTCCTTGATAAAATCACATTATTGTGTTTTTTTTTAAAATAAAAACCTTCATATCAGAGAGCAAAAGTACGTTGTTAAGAGTTCAAAATCTTGTTGGTAATACTATATATTTGACCAACATTTAAATTGATCCTGATTGTAGTGAACATCATTTTTGAACCTGATCCTGAAATATCTGGCTCAAGTTCATCTTCAACATGACAATCAGACTCAGCTTGTTTTGTGAACACGGGGCCTGGTGTTTAACTGGTTCCAGTGGATAATTGGTTTCATTTTCAGGAACAGAACATGCTGATGTACTAATAATCCATTCATACAATTCACATCTGACAGTTCCAACATCGTGGCCATGACCTACCAGGTGGGTATTGTTACTGTTGTTGATGTTTTAGCTGCTGATGAATCCATGCTCTTTTTATAACAATTTTGGTGTAAAAATATGTATATAATATATAATGCACTATAATCTACAGTGTTGAAGAGAAATGTACTGATGCTGTTTTTCTTGTTACATTCTGCAGCCCTTCCACACTGAGGGACAGCAACGACCCCGATCCTGAAAACGAAGCAGTCCTGAACGATGCGGAAACCATGCACATAAATAAATGCGAAAACCGTGGTTGACTGAGTTCCAGCCTAACGCCATTACCGGAGGTAACGTTTTTCAAACTTTCAACAGCCAATGAAGTAAGCAGGTATTCCGATTCTTATGTTATTTTTGAAATGTAAATTACAATGACTGAAAATTTGGGTTGTTGGTGAAAAATAGCAATTATTAAGATCTAAAACAATTTGGATCTAAACTTTTGTATTTAGTTGCGAAAACTTGTGAAAGCTGACAGGTTATACCTTTTTTAAGTATTCCATGTAAAAAAACTATTGTTTATAAAGTTAGAATCGAACATAAATATAATTTATCGGTAAATTAGATTTTTTTTTAATCTACGTTGTACATGCAGATTTATACACAAAGTAATGTATTTTTATCGACATTATATAGCATACATTTATATTTTCATATGAACAACATTATTATACATTGAAATAACCAGGGAAGTAGTGAAGGTTTATACCGGTATTTAAACTCCAGTCACACAGGTCCGTAGTCCACTGCTCTATCAACTACACCACTCTGGCTTTTGGTTTCATTGGTATTGAACAGGGATTAAGACAAATAAAGACAAACACCTAGAGTATTTTTAAATTATTATTTTTTTGAATCTTATAAAATATCAGTGGTTCAGTTTTCACGACCTATAGTTTTTCCAAAGGGAAAACAACCTAAATGATTTAGTATGAAATGTCTGTGTTAGTTTTACTATAACGATTTTCCAAATACAAGCATGATTGTTATTTAGTTTTTAAGCAAAAAAATGCAGTGAAAATTGAACCACATATATTTGTTCTTTAGCCTAAACTAGAAAAATTATCATACATTTTTGTTTTCAGAACTCATTCGTAAAAGAGGGCATCGCTGAGTAAAGTAAGAACCTCATCGTCACCCGAGTTGCAGCAGTTATTGATCAGTAACGCCAGCCAAAGTGTGGGACAGGCCTAATGGGAGCAGGGAAATGTTTGGTTTTTCGATAGACATGATTTGGTGCTTTAAGAATTTGCTATGTTGTAATGGAGATGTTATGTATTGAATGTATTTTTTGTTTTTGTTTTAAGGAGAAATTAAAACCCAGCAGAAATGTTTCCAAAAGAAAAGTATTGTATCACACAAGATTTTCAGACAAAACTATGATGAGTTTTGTTTGCTTTACTAACACAGCAGTGTGGAAATGGGGTTTGTCTCCACATTTAGTAATACAGCGGATCTTTGTTATCTTTAACTCGATTATTTTAATGTTCCGCTTATGTCAGCGTGGAAAATAACATCCAACAGTCTTCCTTTTTGTATATAAAAAGTATCTCTAACTCTTAACTCAATTTTTCAGTTATGTTCAATTGGTTTTCTGTCCCAAAAAATATTTTTACACTTGGTTCTATTTGTTAACATCGAGTGTTTATGCATTACTTTAAACTGTAGCATTTACCGCTGGTTTATAGGGATTTCAGGCATGTCAAAGTTACGCTGAAGTCCTGCCAGTGTTGGGATAAAAAGTTTAATAGATGCAGATTTTGTATTTATATCACCTGCCAATTAATGCATGCAGGTCAAACGTTGTCGTTAAAGGCAGTACATTATGAAGTATAGTATGTTTTATATTTTGGACACAGTATATCTGTATGGCGAGTCAGTGAAATCCAAATAAGCAATTTATATTAAAGCCACCAAATCTGTCTTGAATGACGATATTATTCAGGGTTGGAAAAAATTTCCATTTCACGAATTGCTGATATAACTATAGCAAGTTTGATAAATCTTCTTAACATGGGTTGATGCTAATTTGTGTGATTAAATCAAATAATATTAATGTTTGTGGTATTTATTTTGAGCTCAATGTGGATTCAGTGGCTTTAATTAAACAGCATTATTTTGACAAAGAACTTTACAACTTATTTCCAGTGATTAATGTGTTATATCCTTCCAACTTAATGAGACAATGTAGACAAGTTCTACCAGTGCATACGACTCAAATTATAACAAAATGTTTTTGGTGTCAATAGAACTTTCACAATCTGTGTATAAAACCTTAATTCACAACGTTATTACTTGCCAGTGGTTAAAACTAAAGTTGTGCATATTTGGTCAGTTGATTAGACTACAGATGACGCAAGAAAAGTCCTTTATTCCAAAAGCTTACAAAGAATGTGACATTCATGGAACAGGACTATATACTGAACATTAACAAAAGAATTGCACTGATTACAGAAGTTAAAAAAAAAAATGAATAAGGGGAGCGGAAATATAAGAAGTGTGTACTTGTTCATGGACAAGTTCATTGCAAAATTATACTTGTCCGCAAGCAACAGTCACTAATCCAAGTAAAAATATAGTTTTTGTTCTAGGACTTCCTACTATATAGTTTCATTAAGTAATGAATAAAACACATTTTGTTATTCAAATGTACGAGTATAAGTGGCGTGTTCTGAGACTTTTGGTGCTAATTCGGCAAGCGTCTTTTTGATAAAACGTCGTTTAAAATGACGTCACAAAATTTGCACTGAAATTAGTTTAAATTGCTCTTATTTTTAAGGACTTTAGAGTTGATCTTTTAAATAAATACAAATATTATCTAACTTGTGTTGTATAATGTACATTCTTACTGAATCTGTTGACTTTGACCTTTTTGATTGCGTTATGAACTGATTACTCCCATTTTACAGCTGTAGGCCATTGCCCTAAATAACAAAATTAGCCACATTTATGTCTGACACATTTCGATATAAATATTGATTTGACGCGTATCATTGTACTTTGGATTTAACCGGTCTTCGATCAAGGTAAGTGTTTTCTTTCAATCACCATTACTGTTTTATGTTACCATGACCGAATAGTTGTAAAATTATTGTTACAAACTAACAAATGAACAAACCTGAAACGAAAGACTCAGATTTCTTGAAGAATTGGAAATAGTCAGTAAATTCTATTTTTATAATTTTGACAATATGATAAAGATAGTGAATTTGACTCTTTTTCTGAAACGGAAACACAAAAGTCATTGATTATCATTAGTCTCTTGTTTATTATTTCTAAAATTACTTCGTCGTGGATTTAAATCTTTTTCTAACATTTAAACAAAAAAATAATTGATTATCATTAGCCTCTTGTTTATTATAATAATATGATTTAACATCATTTTCACACCCTGAATTTGTCCATGTCCGTGGACAAGTAGACAGGAAAATGTCCTTGTCCGATGGTAAGATGCCCACATCGGACAAGTCGGGCAAACAATTTCCACACCCCTGTGAACATATCCGTAATGCACACATGTATCATGAGTCAATACCTACATGTATGGTATTCAAATGGTGTTGTAAATATTCCATTTTCTCCACATAATCTAAAGTTTGTTGGATGTAAATTAAACACCAATTATCATATTTAGACTGTACATTTACCCCCAAACAATTCTGGAGGGACTGTACATTTACTCCCAAATTATTACTTCTTGGAAAAGCAGTTATCTGTTGCTCTGGGATGTGTCTAAAGTAATTAGAACTCATGAACAGGAACCGTTTGATAAACGATGGTTTAGTTTCCTCCCCTGAATCCCACTCCAGATTACAGCTTGCTTGTACTATGAGAATGCTGACACTGGGAAATGTCAGGGCTAGGGCTGTATTCCAGAACAGCTCTTATGTTTGTCCTATAGTCATAATTTTTCGTTTTTGTCGCTCCAATCTGAATAAGCCAGTGGAGCGATACAGGCACTTGTGTGCCTCTTGTTCCTAACATTTGTTCGACATTGTGCATTATTGTTATACATGCATATGACACTGTTAAAGTGTAGGTTTCTTGCAAATGATATCGGGCTACGGGTTCACTAAATATCATTGGTATTGCTTACTGTTGTTTACATAACAGTTAGGGATTGACTAATTTATATGTACTTTAATGTAGTTTAATTTCAGATGTTTTGTAAACTGGCCCCAGGTCAGTCTGCTGCAGTTACAGATTACATACACAGTCTCTCCAGTTTGATGGTCCTCCACCCATGTCAGTCTGCTGCTGTGGCAGATTTCATACACAGCCTCCAGTGTGATGGTCCTCCAAACAGGTTAGTCTGCTGCTTTGGCAGATTACATACACAGTCTCTCCAGTTTGATGGTCCTCCACCCAGATCAGTCTGCTGCTGTGACATATTTCATACACAGTCTCTCCAGTGTGATGGTCCTCCACCACTGACTGGCAGCGATGACTGGGATCTGGTTTGTGCAGCAGTGGTCACGCACGAGTTAATAATGGACACTCCCGTGTCCAGGTAATGTTTTAATTATGTATATGGTTTATGTGTTTTCAGGTTTATGTTTTGTGTGTGTGCTTATTATTTTGCCTCAAATACCTGTCCTGTTGATTATTCAGTTTTAATGATTGTAACCTTCGTTGCCTGGATAATTGTAATAACAAAAAAATATATATTTCTACATTATAGCAAAACAATCCACAAAACAGGAATATTTTTATATATTAATTACACTTCAGTTATTTAATAGAACATTCAATGTAACATAAAGTGTTTTATACCAAAACAACATCCACATGAATGCCTTATTAATCTGTTGTGTATACACAGTTGATGTACAGAGGACAGATTAGTCATCAAGGGACTCCAGTTCTGTAAGAGGCAGCAATTAAACTCGAACATGACACTGGACCTGTACCGACCTCCCTACCATGTGGAAGTGACAGTTGTTGGGATAGTTGTCAAGTCGAGGGTTGAACCCCAAGTCGTGCAAAGGTAAGGTACATAAATATATTCAACAGTCGCTGCCTCAGTAGCATGCCGTCCTAATGCAGTAAGATTGTAATCAATGGATTTTTAGCTCACATGAACTTGGTACTCAAGTGTGAGCTGCACAGTTGTGATCAGTCATCGTCTGTTGTCAACATTTTAGGGTTCTCAATAACTTTTGACTGAATAGGCCAAAACGAAACCATCTAGAGGGCACAGGGCGTCTTGTTACGACACACCCATCATAAATGTAATTGCACATGTTCAACGTAACATTTAAAATTCTCTAAACAACATCACATTGTTCTGATTACTTTTCAGTATTCCTCATTTAAACAAAGAACTCCATGAAAAACCTGAGACGTTATGTCTTTTTTAAACTACTGAAAGAGCGTGACGTCATGAAGTAGCTTTTTATCTGATACTGCAAGCCGTTAGCAACACCCATAGCAATGGGGTCATTTTTTTTCAAATGTCTTTGACATGTAGCCAACTGCGGTTACAGCCTTAAAAGCGTGTTACACGATTGACACAAGGACGGCATCATCAATCGATGCTAGCATATCTGAACAATGCAAGCTCACTCGCTTGTGCATTAATCAATGAACTGGAACAAAAAAGACGCTGACATACTATTACTTTCACTTTCGACCAGAACATCACTTCCAATACTTTGTTAAAGGGTTATTGGAACGTTAGCTTTTAATATAATCTGTGTTCAATGGTGATTTTGAACAGCTCGTTCATTCCGAAATAATAGAAGATCTAGTTTGTCGATTTTGTTTTATAAATGAGTAGCTCTATGAACATTCCATGTGACGTGCTAGACACGATCAGCGTACGCAAATTGCTAAACATAATTATGTCATTGTCTTCATAGTCTTCAAGCGCTGATTAATTCTCAAAAATAATTATTAGATTATCTTATTTATTTTCATTTTTAGTAATTTATATCTAATGAGGTGAAAAAAGCATGCCGATCACAAAGCATACCCAGCGAAAATTGTGTTACTGTTTATTTTCACCGTTACCAAGTAAAATGGGATCGAGGGCTTGATAAACGTTCTACACCCTTGTTCGCATATCGGAAATTTTAAGCGTTCTATTTGGTTAACAGGTTAGCTGTAGTAAATAAGACTCCGCCTACGTTTAGATTAAATCGATAATTGACGCGCGGATTCAGTAAAGAGCAATATGTGAAATAGCGCATCTGTTGCAGTGTAGACGTTGTTTGTTTTGGAAAAAAACACGCACATGCGTGCGGAAATAGTTGCATCCTAGAAGTGATTATATGCAATTTTTGAAAATTTAAACTGACCAATATGAGCTTTGAACCGTTATTTCGGCCGGCGGCCGGTTCTTAATGAGAACCCTGAATTTTGTATTTTGCTTTTTACAAATTCTCTGAAACCACTGGATGGAAGTTGAAAAAACTGGGCAAATGTGTTCAGTCCTCACAGAATCAAACTTGCAGGAATCCACATTTGATACTGTGTGTTGTCACTTTGGGTCAGACAGTGTATTGTAAGACAATTATTAATTGTAGTGGCATTAGTTGCTTGATGTAATGAAGGCCAGTAACAAGCCATAGTGTGCATTCTATTGGCAAGATCTAGTCTAATAATGTGTGAGTTGTGCCATGAAATTAACTTGACATATTCAAGTGTTTGGCATTAAAAGTGTATACACAATGTATAGAAGTTTCATAAAGATATGTACTTCTAAATTCCATAAAGTTGATGAAAAACCTTGGCCTCAAGTTACCACCATGTTTTACAAAGTGAGATAGAACAGTTTGGTGAACATGTGCATTTGGAGTTGTTTCCCTTAGACTGATTTAGAATTTTTACATTGACTATTCGACGCATAGTCCAAGCTAGTCTTATAACCAATTTGTCATTAAAAAGACCCAGACAGAGCCTGTGGACACGATCCTCACGTTAACAGACCGACTTTTGAGCAGCATTGGTGACGCAAGAGATGGTGAAATAGGCCTGGCAACTAACTCAGGTATAGTTTAATGTTATATAACTCATTGTATGGCTAGCTTTACTGTCAGCATGGCAGTCAAAGCAATCTTGAAATACTTAAGTTCATCACATGTCGCCTATAAGTTGATACTTTTGCTATATAAACCACGCGATTGTCATGGAATTATTGCTGACTGCATATAATAAAATCAAAATAAGAACAATTATCCTGCATGTGCGTTCCATGACATTGTTTAATTCACTGGTACGTGATTTTAAAGTAGTGTGGTGAATGGTTGATTAATAATTATTTAACACAAGTATTTAATTGAAGGATAGGTATGTAAGATCGTATCGGTATGTGTATGTTCCTGACAAAAACCCCTTTGTTTTATAGGAGAACACCTCTCTTCGACTACAGGTGGCCTGCTGAGTACTCACAGAATCACAAGAAAACTTGATGAAATTCTTAATATTTTTTCTACGTATCAACTTATCATCCACATGAGCTTTATATTGTTCTGCTGTGTATACACAGTTGAAGTGTGGAGGACAGATAGGTCAGCCAGGGCCTCAGTTTAGTATAGCATTGGGAATGGAACTCAAGCCAGACTCTTTTTTTTGCCATTATGAAATTTTCCTTTTAAATATTCGCTTTTTTTCAAATTATATTGAACGTTTCTTTATGAAGGCAGTAACTTGACTGGGATCCAGCCTCTGGATATTTTATTTTAATATTCTATTACAACGGCGGAACCATTCCGGGCAGCAACGCCAATTGTATTGGTGTTGTTTAACCGTTTGAATACAATAGTTGTCGCCCTTTGTTCCATCTTTGCCATGGTCTGCTTTAGCAAGTTCGTCGGAGCTTTCCTCCTAAATATTGACAGTAATTGATCCTTTTGGCACACATTTAACAATAATAAGTGTCTATGCCTTAATAAAGTTTGAATGTGTGCAGGGCCCATTTCACAAGCTCCGTATTGAAAACTTAAGTAAATTTCTTAAAATCGTAAAGTCTGTGGCTAGTTCATTTAAATTTTATTTTGTGTTGTGACTAGGAACCAGTTGTGAATGCATTCTAGAGCATATTTGTTCAGATACAACTATGTAGCTACAGTCGATATGTGATGATGCGAATCGCAATACAGCCAAACAAGGTTATTTGGAAGTCGTCAGGACGGATAAAAATAGTTCGAAATAATAATTATTCAAAAAATACATTTCTAGATTCTTTTAAGATGAATCACTCTTCTAAAGTTGCAAATATGTATACTAGTTTTTTTTATATTTCTTATTGCACCAGTCATTGTGACTATTATACAAGGCACAAGTTATTTTATTTTGAATCTGTTGCAAGTATATGCGAACAGATGACATAAAAAACGTAAATCCAACTTAAATACGAAAACCTAATAAGTACTTGAACTCCGGGTTTGCTATTCAAGCTTGTTGCTGCAATAGTTTGACAAGCTATAATTATACAAAGATACTTACAGTTCCATTTAATCGATTATTCACCCAATAAAGGTGTGACAATCAAGCAGAGACAAATGCTGATAATAACAATAAAGGTGTGAAAATTGATTTCGATCTTCATTATTCATACTTCGAATTAACACTTGATTTAATGCACTAAAACAGGTGTTGGGACCCGAATAATGGGTTCGAAATAGCGATAAATTGATAGATTATTGCAAATAGCAAGATTCGAATAAAACATCAAATTTCTAATTAGAGTTGCAGTAGTGTAATGCATATGGTGACCTTGAAATTGGGAGGTCGCAAGTTCGATCCCGACTTGGGAAGCCTTCGAATGATCTTTCTCAAGAGACACCAAGTACTGGTTCTATCCAGGAAAAGGACTTGAGGGCTTCTCTATAAGCCACAGGCTTTTTACACAATCGAGCTAAACATCGAGTAAAACACAATATTAATAAAGAAAACTGACTGGAATAACATTAAACAAATAACCAAAGTTCAAATCATACTGGTTTGCTCATTATAAAACATGTTTTTCAAATTGATTTCAAAAGATTCTCGAGACATTTTTCAGTTATTTATATTTTTCAGGTTGTTGTAAAATTTCCATGGTCTGTGGGCCATTTAGCCAATTGGTCGATTTAACTTCCAGAGTTCCGTTGTTTACAAAACATACATCCAATATGACAAGTAGTAAAAAGAGCTTTCCAAGTGCCTAATACTTCAGGGTTGTGGTTGTAAAGCCCACCTCTCAATAATACATGGGTTGTGTTGTGTGGTAATTTGCCAGAAATGTGGACTTTAAAGGATGTAAATAAGGGTTGATACTGCTGACACAGCTGAAGTTCTATGCTCAATCCTCGACATGTACTGTGTGGAAATTTGCCAGAAATATGGACTTAAAAGGATGCAAATAAGGGTTGATACCGCTGACCAAACTGACATATCTTTTATAACTGGTTTGTCCTGCCTACTTTAATTAAGTGTGTTTTAAAGGGACTATGTCAATAAAAAGGGCCCCAAAGGGGCAATTGCAGAACAAAATCTGAAAATTTAATATTAATATTAGCATATAATAAAGGTTGAAATAATGTATATATAACGGAAAAAGAGTTTATGCATTCTGAGAGAAAAATCATTATATGATGTGGGATGTGTTTGTTTGGCTCTTTTATTGTTTACACTTTGACGTCATATTTGCGGGTTTCATATGCAATCATAGTATGGCCATTTATTTTCACAAATCAGAATAGCGCAGTTGGTTACAGCGGTCTACTGCCATTTGTTCTTACGACTCCGTCTTCGTGAGTTCGATACCCACTCAGGCTTTTGTTTTCTTGATGTTTTTTTTTTAATCAAAATTCTTATAATGTAGTTAATTATTCATAGGTTATATATTGTATATGCCTTTATATTCCTGATTTCTTTAACATAAAAACATTTAAATTGCTGAAAGGGATCACTTTAATGTTGACATAGTCTCTTTAAGTATAAAATGACATGTTTATCATGTTGAAGCAGGATTTGGCTTGTTTAATCAAACCATGGTGGTATAAAATGACACAAATGTTGGAAATGAATAATTTAGGCTTCTATATTACATTTTAAGATTGTAACCCTGTCATGATTAATCTTACAGACACATGATATATTCCCGGTATGACTGTCGAATAAATGCGTGCCAAGGTGACTTGCTTAGATATACTAGCAGTTAAAAAAACATGGTTATGTTAGAGGAAAAGCACACTGGTGTTGCAAACACAAATGCCCAATGTATAAGTCCTTCATTGTCTGCACAGCAGGTTTTTTTTTTTGGGGGGGGGGACAAGTAATGTCCTCAAAGAACCCACAAGTAACAATAATAACAATTGCCGTGAGTATTAAAGACATTTAGCTCAGCTGGGAGTACATTAGCCATGTAAAACTTAAGTTTATCCGCTTGTACCGTTGCACAGTGGCCAAATTTGCATTGTTATATGCCAGTTTCGGGGGAGCGCAAAGTTGACGCAATTTCAGGGTCGTAGCTATCCATATATTCATGTGGATTCGCAATATTGTTTCCGTTATGCAGGCACCCCAGACCCCACCCTACTATAGGATTTTGAAAAAAGTGAATATGGTGTATTTTGAGCATTATAAGATACATTGTACTTATAAAGTAATGAAGTAATGAAGATCTGCATTTTAGGATAACTGACAAAAGAATTCTTTACTTCGAACGTTTTACTCTCAAGTAGAGCTGAAACAAACAAAGTATTATTTTCTGTCCTTTTTGCAAGCTAAACTGCACAATTACACTTTCAATGTCAATGTCTATAATTATGTCAGTACACAGTAGGTTATTAAACTGATCGGACTTACTTTTAAAGGGTAGATGTAAAAATATATATATTTGACCTGAAATTAAGTAGAATCATGCCCCTTTTCGTAGTTAGAAATTCAGGTTAAAGTTTGCGTGCAACAACTCCATATCTCTATATCTACTACAGATATTCAACTGAAACTTCACACATGTCTTCAGGGTCATTATGTAAGGTCATTGACCAAGGTCCTTAACTCTGACCTGCAATTTAGCAAAATTTTGACTCTTTTTGTACTTACAACGTTCAGGTTAAGGTTTGCGTGCAACAGTACAAACATATCGAGTGCGCTGTCCTGAGACAGCTCTTGTTAATAATCAAGCTATTAACTATGCCCCACATCAAAGATGGCAGGGTATATTGGTTTGCTAATGTTGGTTGGTTGGTATTCATATTCGTTTCCGCTCACTTTAGTCCAACAATTTTCATCTTATCTTCACCAAACTTCATGAACATGTTTGTGGGCATAATATCTAGGCCAAGTTTGATAATCAGCCAAACTTTATGAAAATGTTTGTAATAAAATATCTCAGTCAAGTTCCTTGCCAAGCGCAATAATCAGCTAAATCGCACTCGAGTTATGGTCCTTAAATGATTTAATATTGGCCCTTTTAGCCGTTTCCACTCTTTTTCACTCTCAAGTCCAACAATTGTCATCTGATCTTCATCAAACTTAGTGGAAATCTTTGTTGGCATAATATCACGGTGAAGTTGGATAATCAACCAAATCGTTCAAGTAACTGTATAGTTATGGCCCTTTAAATATCTAGAATAAACTATTTTAGCTGTTTCCGTTCTGATCTTAACCAAACTTGAATTAAAATATCTCAGATTATAATATCTTAGACAAGTTTTATGATCATCTAAATTGCCACAGGAACTGCAGAGTAATGGCCCTTTATTTAACTTAAATTGACCGTTTTAGCAGTTTTCATCTTATCTTCACCAAAATTGATGTTTATGCCCCCTATTAAAGATGCCGCGGTATTGGTCTAATAACCAGCCAAATCGCTCCAGGTATTGTGGAGTTATTGCCCTTGAATTATCTGAAATTGGTCTTTTTAGTGGTTTCCGCTCTCTATATCCAGCAATGTTCATCCAATTTGCAGAAGTGCTAAGCATGGTAAGACATGGAGTCATGTGCAAGAACTCTATATTTCTATGTCAAAGATCAAAGTCACACTTAAAAGTCAAAGGTCAAATATAAGAATATAAGCCATAGACCTTGTCCGGTGCATAATTTTGTCCAGCAGGGTAGGAGGGTTAACCCTAACCCATCGAATTACTGTTCAGAAGTGATAAGCATTCTGAGGCGGTATGTCACATGCAAGAACCCGATACCATGATCCAAGGTCAAGGTCACACTTAAAGGTCAAATATATGTATTCATGTTAAAATTCATGTTAAGATTCAGCATTTTCAAATAACTTGGTAGCAGTGATATAAGACAGTGTGTCGCGCTTTAAGCTAGGTTCACGGTCAAGGTCACAGTTTAAGGTCAAAGGTCAAAAAAAAGAATTAATACTCTGTCTGGAGGATAATTTTGTCTGACATGGACATATTTTCAAATTACTTGCCAGAAGTGTAAAGCATGATGAAATGGTGTGTCGCGCGCAAGAATCAGGTCCCTAGGTCCAAGATCAAGGTCGTACTTAAAAGTCTAAAGTCAAATATAAGAATTTAAATTTAAACCATATAACCAGTGAGACGTTTACCTACAAAATAACGGCCGGATTATTTAGATATTAGCCATTCACTCGGCTACCGACCACTTCAAGCAACTTACCCTAGCATCTATGATTTATTTTAGATGTTTCCTACAATTTCGGACAGTCTTCATTTTGATAGGAAAACACTAAAATGTTGTAACAATTTTGATATTATTCATTAAAAGTATTCTATATTACACTTACAAACACTAACACGCTGTTTGAAAAACGTATGTTTTGGGTTATTCACAAAGTGTGTAGCAATTTTAGAAAATTTTCTAAAACAAAATTAATTTCCTCAGACAAAATCTAATTTTCAATTTAAAAAAATATTATTTAATGGAATGTTCTCAATACAGATAACTAACACAAGTTTTATAAGAAATAATAATTAATTTCCATTATATTGGGTGGTTGAATAACCAGGGGTGGCTGAATAGTTTGAAAAAATGATTATATAATCACTATAAATAAAACATGGACTGAGTGAATGTTTCTTTTGTAATGATTTTATATTTTCTGCACATAGTATACACATTATATACACACTTTTACAGTATCATCTTAAATTAGTAAATAAATTAAGGTTTCTTTTATCATACATTTCACTGCATTTATTTTTTGGTAACGTAATATATAATCACCAAAGTTAAATGCATTTTATGTAAAACAATAGCTGTCAGAGGACAACGCTCTATACTTTTCAAAGTATTTCAGTTGGTACGTATTGT